>JAZGTK010016869.1:0-12531 GCA_036877625.1 Ambastaia sidthimunki
TGGCATGTGTATTCCCTAAAACTCAAACCTACAACCTTGCTGTTGCCAGCACCACAATCTACAGTTTGAGATTTGGGAACATGAACTGAAAACGAAAGCTCCTTGCCACAAAGCAAATTCAGAAATAGCATGCATGCTTTATGAACAATACTTTTCATCGCAGTCTTCAGCTTTTCTAATGCCAATTTACATTACAGCCCGAACCTCCTGCCTGCAGTTATACTGCAATGAGATTAGAGCTTTAAAACTGTCAGATACATTGTCTTCTCAATACAACTTATTTACAGCACATGCCTACAGAGAATTATCTGTCCTCCAGGCACACACTGTAGATGCAGCCACAGAGCCATTGTAGTCCAAGCTCACAGGAGACTGTTGGACTAATCTGGCAGAAAAACAGTCAAACAGCTTTGGCTTAATGCTCCCTCGCTGTGCTCGACAGACAGCGTTTAGCGAGACAACTCCACACTACAGGATGGGGCTCAACATCGAACATCTAGTATCAAGTCAAAGGCCTCAGAGCAGCAGATGTTTGTGCTGTTGTGAGGTTTGGTCCAATTGACGTCCTACTGGAGACAATGAGACGACTTCACTTGGCTTTTCTACAAGACAAAACAGTGTGCACAAAAGCATTTTACACATGAGCTAAGCAGAGAATTGTTTTTGCTGAGTACCGAGCAGTTAGCTAAGGAACTAGGCCAGTATTTTGTTTGTTCAAAATGGAGAACCGTTTGAAAAGACGCATGTTTCATTAAACAAGTGGGTCACTGGCTGAAAGTGCTTTCTTTGGTCCGGGGTGTTTCTCTGGATACTGTGACTTTCAGTTTGCTAACCTTTAAAAGAAATTGCATCTGTATTGTTCTGCAATTGAAATCAAACACTGGAAACATTCTCAGAATGTTGGTTAATGTGCTCTCAAAGTTATCAAAAATGTTACTGCAGTAACATTAGTAGGACTGTTTTTTTAATGTTATATATCATATATCAAAACCGTCATCCTTAAGTGATAAATGGAACATTTAAAAAAAAATTATAGAACTAAAAATGTTGGAATAACATTCTTTTAACCAATTAATAGCATTAAAACACTGTCTAAAATGTTTTGAATATTCCTAAAAATTGAAACATTAGGGAAACGTCCTTACAATCTTGGGGTAACACTGTCATGACAGAATGTGCCTGTTGAGGTGAACAGCAGTAAATAAAACTATGAAAGTTCACCAAGTAAAATAACAATGAATTGTGAGGCTAATAAAGGTTCATGTAAATCCTGGTTAGATGCTGGAGTTCAGTGTTGTTTCATGAGCAGCTTGTTTGGCTCTAAGCTGCATTTGTCTGAGGAGAGATCTGTCCTAGCCTGACTTCCAAATACTAGCCAGATGAAAAGACCAACCTAACTAATCACCAGCATATGTTGTTTTGCTGCACCATGTGATGCTGGTGTGGCTGCTAGTTTAATGTAGGTTAGCTGGTTCAAAACGATGCTGGTTGACCAGAAAGGCAAGCATTAAGCCAGGACTAACTATCACAAACCAGCCTCAAGCATGAAAAACACACTAGTCTTTTCAACAAGTTAAACATACCTACAATCTGAAAACAGCCTGAATGGCTGTTAATAAATGAATGCAAGCAATGAATGCAAGAACATTCAAAGATATTGCATGAGCAACATCTAAACGACAAATACAATATAAACAACAACATTAATGTCTGGGGTCATTGAAATATGAAGTAAATCATTTTGTCCTGGACCGTAACCTATAACAACCCAAACCCACAGCTACTGTAAACTACATCTAACTATGCATGTCTAACTTTGCACACAAGAGGCATAACTAGGATCTTATGGGCCCCACTACAAACCACATAACGTCCTGAATATAAACTGTGTTGTCTCTGCTCCGCTCTAATTGAATGTTCTGGGTCTCTCACTGTGCTAGTTAGCAGCTCTGCTAATGTTGGCAACACGCGACAGAAGTGCCGTCAGGGAAACAAGACAAAGGTTCTAAGCCTAACACCAAAAGCAAAGGGTGTCTGTCTGTCCTCAAGATTTCCTGCAGTGCAGTATCAAAAATGCATATAATACATCATATTTAAATCATGTAGAGTTAAATGTTTTTCACACATTAAACACAATAAGTTTAAAAGTGAGACAAAGTTTTTTGTTTTTTGTCAGTTTGTGTGGTTTTTCAACAAACTATGGCCCTGGAGCCTCTGGGCTTTCTTACACATCTAAAAATGTGCTACTAAAAATAGATATATTGTAGCTGGACAAATGAAACAGCACTATAAATCTCAAATACAGCAAGTAAAAATCTCAAATGCTTTCTCAGTTTTCTTACTCTTTTATTAGGGTTGCTTATGTGTGCACAACTATTATAAGAGGGCCCGGTGAGGCCGGCCTCTCCACACTGCCAGCAGTTCTGATATCAGCCAGTGATACAGATATATAACTTTAAACCTGATATCAGCATGTACAACAGAATCACACTGACAAAGTAACTGGTGTGAGAGTTTCATCTATTCAACAGCTGAAGGACTTTTGATTTATTGAGTTTTCAGTCTTGATGAATAAACACAAAACAAAAGACGATCTAAAGCAACAAGGACGCACAATACACAAGACTTTTCAAATTAATTTAAACACTCACTGTAAACAATGACAGAAACACTTATCAGCTCCTTTAGGGTCAAACAGGCTGCATATATAATCTATAAAGTCTTGTTTTCTTTATCTTCTTTGTTCTCGCTGCTTAACCTTGTTGAGTTATTTAAAAGCTGAACTGAATGCTTTTAGTAAGTCTCGATTACTCAGAACAAGTAAAATATTCTACATTTACATTTATGCATTTCATATAAAATATAGTGATTCAAAGTATACAATTTATCTGTACGTGTCCCCCTGGTAATCGAACCCACAACACAATGCCCTACAGAATCATTCTAAGAGAAAAACTGTTTAAAACTATATAGATCTGCGTGTCCTCTGATTGCATTTATGCTAAAATACCCATGATGTGTAAAATAAAACCTTTTACACAGAACACAAGGAAAAAACAGACACACAGGATTATAAGTCCCACATACGTTTACACATTATGACATTTGAAGTCAGAAAAGCTTTGAAAAGTTGGATGGTGAGGAGTTGGAGAAGATGGTGGGTGTAGATCCGGTGAGTTAACTTGAGTGACTGACAGGTGTCAGAACATTGGACCCACCTGATGCTGCTCATGCTTCCGGTTTCAGAACCCAGCTTGCATCTCTCCAGCTGGGTGGCAACAATCTGCCTCTCAGCCTCCAACTCCCTCGTCAGTCGCTCAAACTGCAGCTCCTACACATATAATGCACACAAAACCAGAAGTCAGAATGTATACGTGAAACCCTATAGAAAATAAGGATTGATTCTGTCTATAGCGTGCATCACATGCGTGGCATGCTGCATGCTCCAGTAACTGTCAAACCGAGTGTTTGTTTATGTGTGTGTGAGTGAGAGAGAGAAAGAGAGAGAGAGAGAGAGAGAGAGAGAGAGAGAGAGATGGAAACGACCCAAAGGGAAATGTTACGGCTCAAAGGTTGTTCTTTACTATAACAACATATGTTTCATATGTTTGTTTTTCAGTTTCTTGGGAGAAATTAAACGCAGACACAAATGAAATATTTTTGGCATATAGTTGTAGTTTAGAGCTATAAAATGAATGTGTGTATGACATCCCAAATAGTTAATTCTTGGAAGACTTATTCTTGAAATTTCTGATTTTCAATTGTAGAATTTAGCATTAGACTTCAGTATCTTTCAAATTTAAACACTGTTTCAAACTGACGTGTGAAATCACTGGGCAATTTTCTCTCCATAAAATCTCAATGGTGTCCATGAGAAACAATTGAGATTAAAGAGATCTCCTTTGTGACTTTTTTTTAATGAACAGCATCTGTGTGATCTCTCAGTGTTTCTCCTCCCTTATCAAAACAAAAGTACTTTTATTTATTATAAAGATTGATTTCTTCTGATCTGGTGGTCTGTGTGATGTTTAATTAAGTATATTTTCAGTAACCGTGTCTGCACAGTATTTCAATAGCATTCCACTAAAAAAAATTAAACACAAAAAGTTATCTTAAGACATAAGAGCTTTGATAAGCCATGAAGAATTAATTGGCTACAAAGTTTAAAAAAAAAACATTCTCTTAATCCACATGGCACAAGGTCGCTCCAGAAATCCACAGACAGTATTCCGAACTCTGACAGTCATTGGACCATTCCAGCACTACACACCTCTCCAGCTCTGTTCCTAATTAGATATCCACTGCTTAACATTTAATGACAAACGTGTTGATGCTAAATCAGAGATAAAATCCCAGAGCTTCCATTTAAAGTAAATGCCTGTGAAATTCCAGCCACAAACACTGGATGATGTGTCTCTGCCCGGGGCTGTGACACTCAACGCAACGTCCCCACTTCCGTTGTGAGAACGCTGGGATGTGTTCACACAGCCACAGGGCCGTTGACTGTCCCTGGAGGAGTTAAATCTCAGAGCGCTCCGGAACACATCACCTGCTATTTTGGGCAGGAACCCAGATGAAGGATACAAAAATGGCCATTCAGAGAGCTGGAGCGAGCTCTGTGGACCACAGAGACATGCAGCCGGCTAACTAAAGAGGTGTTAACTGCAGCATTCAAACACTTTTCAAAAATCATTATGCAAAGTCTAGAGTCTCAATGAATGCATTTTTTATTGCAGACCATTTTTGGTACATTTGGCAAGCTGTGTCAACGGTACTCAGTGCTACTGAAGACTCCCACGAGGCAAAATCACGCACCCACTCATGTCAAATGAACAATTCTGGAAACTCCACACATGCTGTACTAACAATCATGACCTTTAACCTCTCCTACTTCACTGCTGTTTGGGCCACAAACAGAGAACATCAACCTAATTAGATGAAAACAATTTGTCGAAAACAACACAATCACCTCCATTCAATGAACAATTAAACACCTGTTGCCTTCACAAATAAATCTGAGCATTCTTACCGGCACATGTATCATACTCCAGAACCTGCCTGTGCGGAGAACGCTGTGTTTTTGTGGTGCATCAACATCCTACTACACTGTGTTCATCGAGAGCAAAGTCATTAGAGAAACTACTAGACTGATAGCGACTGCCTTCCAACAGAAAAAAGCTGGAGTGCAGTCAGGCACAAAGGTCGTCATGGCAACAGTGAATTTCAAACCCCTTTGGCATTATTTATGCAACATTGCATCACAAAGGGTCCCTCCCACCAGCCAGCCAGCCAGCCAGCCAAATACCACTGCCCCCCAGTCACTCTTCCGTCCCCTCCTAAACTCTTCCCCTTTCTGACACCATCTGTGTCCCACTCTGAAGAGGAGAAGGGAGGGGGGAGCTGTGGGGTCTTGTCTGAAAGGATTGCAGAATGGCAAAGAAAGAGGTGTTTATGGCAGGTCCAGGCAGCAAAAAGCACCGTTCCACTGAGCCATGCTAAGCATTGTGCTTTCTCTAGGGATCCTAACAGGCTGTTCTGCCTCAGTAGCCTGCAATGGACAGACTCTCTGGACAAGAGTAGCCTTCACTTTCTACTTGTCACAAAAGTTGGTTAAATATAGCACTCCATGCAGACAGAAAAGGTCTCCAGCAGTGGAGGACAGACACCTCACTTGGACCAGAAAATTTTATTCTTCATAGCACTGTTGTTTATACTCACTCTTTATACAATACTGCAATCAGAGCAAAACCATTAATAATTGTGTTATTCAAAGCCATCATGAAATCAAAATATGCTCTTATTTTCTTATGAAATACTCCACTTCTTTTTTTATTTGTGTCCTCATAATCTTTAATAAAAATCAAAAAAATGTATTTCCCCTCTGAAACGACAGATCTTCTCTGATTATGTCAGTCTGACGGCTTGGGCGGAGCCAGAGTCGTTAACCACTCCCCTCCAACGGTCAGTTACGGCAAGCTTTGAAATACCAACTTTTCTACATCCAATCAATTCCCAGTGGAAAAAACAAGCCACACCCTCCATTTTTCCAATTCAGTCTGAATTACATCACAGTACTAAAGTTGGCCTTTAATCAAAGTGATCATCAATTTTACTACTCAAATGTTTATTACATGACAATGGAGGAAGAAAAACAGATATATCTTCTACATAACAACTCTAGAAACAACCATTAAACCTATTTGTTTAGAAAATAAATACCCAAGGGACTGAGAAATTGATTTTGTTGCTTTAAGAGCAGAATGTGATATTCTGGCCTAAATGCCTAATTGCTCCCCACGGACAACGACTGACATTTAAGTTTCTTCACGGGTCCATTTGATTGCAAAATGTCACTGGAGGTTCGACTGAAGAGTTCCTTTAAGGGTTTAACCTAATTTCTAAAATTTCACAGAACTTAATGAGTCTATACCCACTCCACATCTGGACCACACCAACTGCACATCACAGAAAAGACAAAATGGTGTTTCAAACAGAAATGACGCGAATGAACCAGCCCTGTCAAATTTGCTCTGTAAAGATGTTTTTATGAGAAAGTGCAGAGGGAAAATTAAACACGTCTTTTGTTGCAAAAACGAGGCCATTCGGAAGACCTCAGGACAAACTTCAAATAAACGTAATAAACCGTCTTTTTTGTTGGTAATTTGTTCATTTAAACAAGGTGATGCTGAAACAGCCTCAACCCAGAAATTTAGGAATACTGCATGAAACGAAAAGTACTGCTTTTTTATTTAATATGTGACATTAATTATTCTGTGACCAAAGGTATTTTAAACGACTTCTGGCTAAAGCGAATCACTATCAGACAGAGATATAATGAGCTGATTAAAATTCTTAAAGAGAAATGACAGAGTTTGAATTAAATGGGGAAATAATATTTAACCTTGGCTTTACCAACACATACAAAAGTGTCTATAAATTCTTTACCTTGCCATGCTCATAATTAACATCATATAACAATGCCAATCACCCACAACAACTCAATGGCTTTCTTAAGTGTAGCTACAGTACACAATGTAACGTGTCTCAAAGATAAATGTATTTAATTAACACCAAATTAAAGGAACAAAAAGAAAACAAGCTAAGCTGTACTACTCTAAAGACAGATCTTTTCAAAGCTAATAAAACAGACAAGTCAATGATGACTGTTTAAACTACTCTGAGAAACACATACGTTAAAGACAAAATGATAAAGTTACTACATAGAAAAAAACACAATTAACAATTTCATAAAAGTAGTTTTTCAGTCGCTTGGTTAAAAGTAAGGGGTGCAAATTAAACTAAATATTAGCAGGAGGTGAAGGCCTATTTCAGAGGAACCACAAGTAACAACTTACTAAAAGTCCAATATGGACACTAATCACAAAGTCTTCTGTATCACTGATTGTACATGAAGTACCTAGTTCTTAGCCTACAGTGTGGGCTTTGTATATTGCCATATGCAGTTTGTTTAATGTGCATCCCGGTGCTGATGTTCTTTTTAGCCCAAGGGATATGGGAGAACTTTAATGGGAGAGAGTCATACACAGGAGAGACTGTTTTCCGTGCTTGTGCAACCTTAAAAACTGCACATACGAGTGACCTGGACATGTTGTCGGCCATTTTGGAACTTTTTTTATATACATAGCAGAGGCTGTCTTTGTCATCATAATCCATAGATACATCCACAATTCAGTTATTCTGTGAAATTTGCCTCATGACCTCCCGTGAGGTAAATGCCTCCCAAATGAGAGACTGCCACCTAGTGGAGGACACAGATAGACTGTGATTTGTCATTAAAGATGCAAATAACCAATAATCTGATGACAATGTGTCTGTATGTTTTGAACATATAGCTGCACTGCTTCACAATAACACAAACTGCACATATTTAAACATGACTGAACATTATTATGCCAAAGTTACATTTTTTACTTGAAATAGGAGTGAATATTAACCACCATTTAGGGCAAGTCTGTACACTTGATTATTTTTGCCCTATCTAACCTGAAACCAATCTTAAAATGTGCTAAAAATATAAATATTTATACACTAATTACCTATAACATCAACAATAAAGAATCAAAATGTTTTATTCTGACCCAGATATCAATATAACATTGTATCGTCAGGTCCCTGCTGTTCCGCCTCTGCTGGGGGTGTGGCTTCAGAGAAACACGCTACACAGGAAGTCAACCCTGTCCACCAGCACCCTCCAGTTTTTCTCGCTCTGATAGGAGAGCTATTAGATGGGCTCACAGCAGCCCATGGCTTTGGCCTACTTTAACACTCCCCATGTAGACTTCCAACCCTGAGAGCATATCGCTTTTTTCTGTCTTGTGGTTAAAAGCAAGGGGTGCGAGTTGAACATTAGCAGGAAGGAAAGATCTTGTCACAATCCATTTCTTACACATGGCCTTGCACTGACACAAAAATAGCCTCCAGCGATGACACATATATATTAGGTGTAAAGTGAACGTGAAAATGATTGTACATTATCACATGCTAAAGTTTAACGCATACAATCCTATAATGCTTTTTAAAAACCACAGAATTTTCACGGCAGGAGGTCATAAGCTATTACGATCATGTGTCAGTCCTACTGACAGGCCCAGCCAGTTAATCATTGAGTTGCACTAAGGTCTGAGAAGCTGTCAAACACGTGACCAATCGCATTACAGATACGCTCCAGCGTTATGACCGGGTACCGCCGAGACCCAATCGCAACAAGGCATGTCAAATATTACACACTTCTTACACCACCCAGACCCAAAACTAAAATTTAATCCTCCTACTCATCCATAAAACCACAGGACACCAAGGCGCAACATCCGTTGACCATCAGAAGCTATTTAGCGCCATTTGTATCTGTGAATCTGAGACAGCTGGTACTAAATGAAACCGGCAGCACAAGATAATTCAAATGACTGATGCAAAACCCAGCAGACCTCAATGCTCTTTAACCCAGATGGTATGTGTCATTTGAGGACCACTATGGTTCAGTGTAATTACTGTTTACGGAATGTAAAGATTTAAAGAGTTTCTAATTAAAGTGTTGGAAAATGGGAATGAATGTTGCATATGATAGCTTCTGGTTAAACTATGAGTGTGAGGGAAAACAACCTAATAGGATCACTCGGACTTTTGGGACACAACCACTATCTGGAGATACAGTAGATGTTTATGAAAGTCTTCAGATTGAAGGTTCTGGATTAAGGTTCTCACCTGTTCTTTCACAGAGGCCAGGATGGCAGAGGTGGTCTCCGTCTCAGATCCATCTCCATTGGAGGCGTTCAGTACCGGACTCAACATGCTGGAGTTCTTTGTGTCAGAGGGCTGGTCTGGTACTGGCATTACTTCTGTGAAACCAAAACAGTAGAGTTTTAAAACAAAATCCACAACGCTTTTGCAGTATTATGCTTCAAGAGTAATAGCTTTTAACAGAGCCTTACCCCTGACAGACTGTCAGTAAAACTGATTCAGAAATTGTAGTTTGCCACTTTTCAGCTGTCACAATACTAGTCAAGGAGCTTTATCTGCATTTTGATTGTTTGTCAGGGCGTAACGCTTGTTAGACGCATTCTTAATTAACCGTCTCCCCGTTACGTTCTCTGTCTTTGACCTACTTTGTTTCTTTCAATCTCTTGAGGCTCGTGATTCCCCGACCTGATTCTTGTCAGCATCAAGCTTTGAGTTGTATACATCAGCTTCCGAAGAGACTTAAAAACTTGGCTTACAAGTAACAAAGTTCTCTCTCACCCATAGCTTCCTCCCCACAAATTCAACCGCCCAGCCAACAGAACAGTCTGCGCACAGCAGGAGCAGAGAGAAAATGGCTGCTCACGTTCAGAACGAGCTCTGTGCACCCATAAGCACAGTCAACACAGCATGCAACGCAGTTTAACACAGCCACACCAGTTAACAGATACAACTGCACACACATCTGCTCTAGGTGGTAAAAAAAAAATACACAAACATCAAAACCCTGAACGGTGCAGTCTGTGAGAAGAAGTGCAAGGCTTTGGTAAAGTACAGGCTGGAAGGGGAAAAAGTATAAACTGATTCCAATTTAAAACCAATTGGAATCGGTTTATTAATGGATCAGCTTTTGTGACCCATGAGAGAAACTGGTTGTCTTACTATGGGCTCATGTGAGATCATCTAGAATAGACGAGGATATGGCAGATCAACTAATGCCAGTCCCTGCCGTGAGTTAAGATGGATAACACTGTATTTCACCTGATTTTAGTAATCCATCTGCCTCTGATTGACACTGTCCTGATACAATCTGATACGGTTTAAGGGTGTTGATTACAAAAGGTGTATCCGATTACATTAAACATGTCTAAATGTGTAAAACACAATTATAGTAACCAAATATATTATAAATATTTTTTGCACAGCCACAAATGCACAGAAGAATGATATTTTATGTGTTTTCCTGTTTATGCACTTTTGGGAAAATATTTTGGGTGACAAACATTTAATCGATTTGTCATGAATCAAACTTAATTACTGTAAATATGACTTTTTTTCTGTTTCTCTTTCAATCAGAGACACTATTAAATGTCACAACTCTCTCAAACTTGCACATTTATTAAAAGTATAAAGATTCAGGCTTTCTGACTGAAACTGAATTCACAAGCACATTAACCGTAAAAGATAAGAAAATTCTTAATAGAAAAGTTATTCAGAATCTGAAGAGATCATAAAAGGCTTAGTTGTTTATGAGAAAAGAATAAAAAACTCAGAAAAGAAAAGGCATTACTCAGAAACAGGTAAAAGGTCTAATTGTATTGAGAGCCACATGATCACTACAATTACTCGAAGGCCACAGTTTCCCTAGAAACACATCTGTGCTACTCAGTGAACATTTACAGTAATTTTAAGAAGCTTGTGTAATTGTTAGCAAGCTGTTACATCCTGTTTTGTTTCCTTAAAGACTTTGTGAACCAGAAGTTGCGACCGACTTCAGTGTCCTGACGTAATTCAAAGTGAAATGAAAAAATGGTGGGCGTGGCTTGTTTCTTCCAACAGGAACTGATTGGCTCTAGAAAGGTAGGTGTTTCAAAGATTGCAGTAGACTGGCGGTTGGAGGGGAGTGGTTAACAGCTCTGGCTCCGCCCAAGCCATCAGACTGACATCACGAGACAACGTCTGCTGTCCCTGAGGGGCAGTACAATTTTAAATGTATATTATACATTAGAAGGGCACGTTATTTAAAAATGATGTTGAGAGATAAATCATTTATAATAAATACTCCAATATTCCATAAAAAAATCTGAGATTTTAATTTAATTGTGACTTTAATGGCTCTTTTCATTTAAAGTGACAAAAACCCTTTTGCAATAACACACTGTTTTTGCTTCTCCAATGACTTTTGTTGGAAATTGATAAATGTAACCATTTTTAGCCTTCCTACCATTGTGGTTTCAGGGATCAAATAGCTGAAGAGGCAAATACGATGATCACATTTGTGCTTTTGTGAAATGCTCAATCAATATGGTGATTTCAGCTTAGAATTGCTGAAACCTCTGCAGCAGAAAACATCTTTATTGGGGCCTTGCCACACATATCTGAAAGCTAATTTGTCTATGACATCATGCCTAAGCCCGCTAACTGGCTGCTGTTGCCATAGAGATATCAATCCATTATGACAGTCTCTTACCAGAAAGGCAACTCTGAGGCTTACAGTTGATTATATCAGTGATACAGTACACAGCAACTAATTCCTCTTAAGATGGGTTGCACTGATATGTCGAGGTCTGGTTGCAAAACACTAGGCACACTCATATTTCTGAATGGTTTGAAATTAACATGCATTGATTTTGAGACATTTACATTTAGATCTATATAGATCTTACACATATAAGTGACTTACAGTGAATTCAAGGCATAAATTTTATCAGTACATATGTTCCCTGGGACTCAAACCCAGAACCTTTGTGCTGCTAATGCAATGCTCTACCCATTGAGCTACACAAACACTACAGAAAAGCATCAGTTGCGATCATGCACATTTAAAAACAATCTAACTCTGATTGACTAACCTCCCAAAACATGTATATATGCATCTATATGCAGGTCTTCCCTCCATTGTGAGAATGTTTACTGTATGTGAGTAGGTTCATATGTAGGTAAAATAGGGGCTTGTGGTTGCACCCAATGGAATTGTTGCACCGTCCTTTGGGACCAAATACAACTCATAGCAACAAAAACAGAAACTGAAAATCAGAAGGCCATTATTACAAAAACATCAGTCCATCATCTGATCAAATTTTAAGTAATCTAATTTGCTTCCCAATTTACCATGCATCCTTATTTTCAACAACCTGCTTGTTTCGTATCCAGCGTCTCAATACAAACATCTGTGCTTGGATTTTCTTCCCAATTATGTCCCATTTAGACAATAGCCATATGCTTCTGACAACAGTTTAGTCCCTTTGGACATTTCCTAGTTTGTTTGCAGCAAGATTCACCTCAACAAATCCCATTCAAGACCTGTAAAAACACCAGATGTTGTAGACCTGCAGT
>JAZGTK010016870.1:0-12529 GCA_036877625.1 Ambastaia sidthimunki
GCTCATTGCACCTCCCCATTTCATACTATATGCAACTAGTGCATTCTTGTAATGCAATGTGTGTTAAGCAGATCTTTGCATAACCGTGACTCATAATGTGCAAGTTTCATCTAAGCAAAAAAACATCTAAGCTTTGTTGATGCTGGGCTGGTGTTGCTCAGGGTGATATATCTGTCTGTTGGCTCACACTTTCAGATGCTGGGCTGGTGTTGCTCAGGGTGATATATCTGTCTGTTGGCTCACACTTTCAGATGCTGGGCTGGTGTTGCTCAGGGTGAAATATCTGTCTGTTGGCTCACACTTTCAGATGCTGGCCGTAATATTAAGTAGATGCTTTGTGTTTTTGGAGTCACATAGAGAAGAGCTTGCAGGAGAATGTGCGTGTGTCTCTGAGGAAGTCATAAGATAACATATCTTATGATGGATATCTGAGACTGCTTTCATAGGGTCCCAATATAGTGTTCACTTCCTTCCACACACTTAGCAACGGCATATCTGCAGAAGTTCAGTTCATCCAGAAACAGTTTATTTAATAAAATGCAAACAAAGATGAGCATAAACATTAGCCTCATTGTCAGAGCGCCCGGCTCTTATGCCAGTGCGGTTACACATACACACACATTCATAATGTAGTCATTGATATATATGTAATTGACTATATAATTGGAAAGCGAGTGACTTAATCCTTTTACAAAAAGGTCCTTACAAAAAAATGTGTGACATGCACATGATGGTCCCCTGAGACCAGAAAGAATTCATTTAAGATCTAATCTAAAAGTACCAATTCTGATTTGATCATTTATACCGAATAATTTATACTGAAAGGCAATATGAGCAGTCCATAACAAACAGCTACAAAAACTATTATTGCTGCTGTTATTATTATATTCTCAGTCTTTACTATTGACTTTATTCTGATTGTGAAACTGGAGCATGTTTGTTTATGAAGTTTCTTCTGAGGGGTTGTCTGTGAAAACCAGTTAAACAGCCAGTTTAGTGTGAGCGGTCAGATCACGAGTCTGATGACATCAGGACACACACACCTTCTGTCTGTTTTCACACAGAGTCTGTCAGTACTGCAGCGTTACTGTCTGATGTGGGTTCATTTTTTCTTCTTTTTGTAGTGCTGATGCAATAATATTCTCCAATTAAAAGTACAGTCAGTAATTCCAGTTATCTTCCCCAATGATTGTGTAATTGTCGGTCCCAAACTCTGAACAGTAATTTCCTGCTGGTCGTTTTGCAGTTGTGGGTGGCGTTTGTGTGCTGAATATAAATCTTTGACAGAATCTTTCAGTTGGTTTGGTTAGAGGTTAGAGGAAGTGCAGGTTAAGACAGTCCTCTTGGCAGCATGTTTATCTCTTTGAAGAGGTGAAGAACTGAAGGTTTGTCATCTTGGCTGTATATATTGACAGAAGCGTGAGAATCATGTGACATGGCTCCTAAAAGTGCTGAGATGAAAACATGGCTGCAGTCTTTGCTCCGGTTCTTCATGTCTTCCTCTGGTCACTGGTGAAGTCAGAGCTGTTTTAGTTGCAGCCCTTCTAAGCGATGCAAATGTATGGCAGCAGTGCAACTGATGTGCTCTGTGCTGCCCCTCTGAGCTCTTTATCAATTCCCTTGGATCAGGACCCTCACATTTCCTGCTGTAATGAGAGCAGAGAAACTGTGACGCTGGTTCACTGGCCTGCTGGAGTTCTGCAGGACTGGAAAGACTGTCATTCTTTGATTTGATGGAACGGAAACACTCATCAGCTGACATGGTGGTTTTCAAATGGTCTTGCTTCAGGTCTCAGATTTAAGGATTATTGTGTAGTTTTGAAGATGTTGATGTTTGCATAATTTGGCTACAGATGAATTTACACTAAAATACTATGAAGTTTAGTTGGATGCAAGACCTTTGATGTTTTACAGAATATGTAGAAAATGTTTTGTTCTCCCTTTTAAAATGGTTAGTTTTGTTTAAAATGGTTAGTTTCACACTAATAGGTTAACCTGACTCTGGAGTCTGTAACATTTCGAACAGACAGAATTATTTTAAGAATTGTGATATATGCTGTTAGAATGACATTAGAATAAAATAGATGGAATTTGTGACTAAATATTTACTTGGTCTTAAAAAAGAAAGTCACCATTAGGAAAATCTCAAATCATTAATATCAACATCTTTAACTTGAATCAGTTTCAGTATGTTAGTTTGCAAACACTCATTAATCTTTATAGGATCAATGAATATTTAGATGATTTACTGTAAAAAAACAGCTTTAGGACAACAGAAAATTATTTCACAATTTATATAAATGTATGTATATATGACATGGACTGTGTCTTTTAAAATAAGCTGGTCAAATGTACAGTGTTCATACAGTGTATGAATGAGTGTATTATAAATATATTTATAATGTTAATATTTATTTAAGCATCTGTCATAAGTATAGAGTCTGTCATTGCTAAACATTTGTGAGCAGTCACTGAGTGTTTCCTATTACACTCATTGACAGTCTCGTACTAATCTTACTTTGTGTATCTTTTGCCACACACATCCATTTCAAGTGTGGCTCCTGTGCGAAGTGATGTCTGTTGTCATAGTGACAACATCCGCCGAACACGTCTCGCATCCCCAAATTCTCATCTTCTGTCCTGTTGTGTGCTAGAGAGTCAAACGCTGAAACAAATGTGAAGTGATTGCGACCTGAGAGTGCTCGCCGCATGCCGCTGCAGCTCAAAGAAAAAAAATCATCATTTCATCATGCAGGCGCTTCATTGCAGCTCTTTGTCTGTGTTGTGCATGAGGTTTAAGTAGCTCTGATGACTGGGAGGAGGGTCACAGTAAACATGTTGACACTGATACATTCAGCAGTAGTAATGCATCAAACGCAGCGCTGCATGTGAGTCATGAGAATCTTTATTCTGTAAATGTTGGGTTTCATCTGTCTGTCTGTATGGCAAACTGATCTGTGTCTGAGGGACTAGTCTGATGTCATACAGTCATGAACAGCAGACTCCTTTAGCAAACGTGAACACACTTCTGAAAGTCATCAGATCAGAGGTGGGCAAACTTGTGTCACGGACTGTCATTGTAAGCCTGATGGATTTCTTCTTTTAATAAGTGATTTTCAGAGAGATGTGGGCTGTGGGCAGTGAAGACAGAGTGTGAGTTACAATACATTTACCTTCTGGAGGGTCAGATTGTCTGAGAATGAAGAGTTTGCAGCAGTAAAGTTCTGTGGAGTTCAGAGCACACGCAGCTTTCAGCTGAAATCAAATGTCTGACGCACCCTCTCTGGTTTTCACATCTGTCAGATCCGCTGGTGTTCTTCAGCATCAGCTCAGACGGAGGAGTTGTGCTGCTCAGACGGAGGAGTTGTGCTGTACTGTTGTACTGTTCTGTAAAACACTCTTCATCTCCTAACATTCTTACAACAGCATAAATTCAGCTGATAAATTAAACTGATATTAAAGCTTGTTCTCAGAGAACGAATCTTGAATTGTAAGTGTATTTTGTCTTGTGGAACAGGAATTGCTTTTATTAGTTTTAAGTGAAATTCCATCAGTGCTAAAAAAAAGAACAGTTACAGTGTCAAAAAATACAAACATACTTGTTCAGAAAGTGATTTTTATGAATTAAATGTGTGTGTGATTGAGTTCAGCACAATTTGGACATTCTGTCTCTGTATTTGTCTCTCTCTTCTCGTGCAGATTCTTGTAGTTTCCTGTAGTGGGCCATGGAGTTAATTCTCACATTTGAAATAGATTCTTCATTCTGACTTAAGGGGCTCACAGATTTAATTGAGTGCAAACAGTTTTGGATCTGAAATACACACATGCTGGTTTATGTCCAAAATCAACATCTTAGCTAGTGTATCTTCCCAGCTAACAGGGAAGGTTCTCATAACATTGACCAACAATCCCTAAATGTTCTCTCAAAGTTATCAAAAACTTTCAAAAAGTAATGTAATTTTTTTTAATGAAACATTATTTTTAATGAATAAACATTATTCTTATAACAAAGCAATAGCGTTAACACGTCTAAAAACTGGACGCTTTGAACATATCTAGAAGATTCAAAATAACATTTTTAATATTTTTGTTACTGGAAATGTTAATGGAAATGTTATATATTAGGGAAACATTCTTAAAACCTAAAATTGTTAGCTGGGTTTAGGGTGAAGGAAGATGTTTTGTCATACAGAATATTTTTAGCATGCACTTCTCTGTTTAATCTGCTTGCGCTGAAGTCTGCGGATAATATGAGGGTCATTTTACTGTAGCAGACACTTCAGCTGCTAGTTTGCATGTACAAATGCAACCGCAAAGCATTATGGTCTGTAATTCACAGAAGCCCTCATTCTTTATTATGACTGATAATAATTTTGAATGAACAGTGATGAGAAAATGTTGCCTCCTTGCGGATGGTGCATCGGATGCATGTGATATTCCGAGGAAGCTGGCTTTGATCTGAACATGGAGTGATTAATCTTGGCCTGAAATAGCTGGATGAGCCTCGGGAAAGACTCATTCACACACTAGCTCTTCTCTTGCAGGCTGCAGGATGTCACCTTTCCTGTGAAGTAACCAAAGATTGACACAACCAAATGTATTCGATATAAAGCTAGAATTCTGCCTTTATTCCCTAGATTCTTTAGTTTGTTGACATCATTTTTTATTGAAGATGTTTCACTTATGCATTAACTCTGTCAGCATCCTACAATTCTCTTTACTCATTGCTCAAGTATATTACATCAATGAATTCTTTCCAGACAGTAAACAAGACAGTCACTCATTTGCTCCTGTGTTTTGTACATGTCAATAATTAAAATGTTTTTTTTTTTAAAAAAAGATCAGCATTAACATTTCTATCCAAGAAGCATCTTGTAGTTTGTGTAATTTCGAATGCAGATTGTAATCTCAAGTTTAACTGATAAATTGTCAACATTTTTTAACATGTTCAATTACCATTCTGAACATGTTTCAAAAGTTGATAAATAATAAATAAATAATCAAACTGACATTAAGTTACCTTGAGATGGCCTAATGCTGGTTTTTAACATTTAAAAAAGTGATTTGTCTGTTTGAATGCTAACGCACATCTTTTCTCTGTCTGAACCTTTCACTCCTTGATTGTTTTGTCCATGTGCTGCAGAAGATCCTGCATCCTGTTATATCTCCCCTAATGAAATGCAATAACAAAAGCATCGGCTCAACAGTCTGAGTGGTGGACAGTCGTCTTCTGAGGCCGTTATTAATATGCAGCAACACTTGCATACAACCAAAATGATCTGGGATGTTTTGTCATGGACTATAAAATTCCTCAAGGTGCCTTTAGTTTGTCTGATATTGAGAACCTGCGTTATAAATCACAGCATTTCCATTATGAGAAAAAGTCTGTTGCAGTTCTGAAAACAGAGCTACATTGATGATGAAATACTGTGTGTGTGTCTGTGTGCGTGCGTGCGTGCGTGCGTGTGTGTGTTTGGCCTTGTTTAAAGGTTACAGGAGTAAATGTCCTGGTTTCTGTAAATAGATTGTGTATGTGGCAGTTCAGACTCTCATACAGCTCATCCACATTAACACTGATGCTGTGGTGTAGTGGTTAATCTTTAAATGATTATACAGAAGAGCAAACAGATGATTAACACTGATCATAGTAATTCAGCAGTGACTGTCTGCTTATGGACATAATCCACATTCTGTACATTTATACATTCATATGTGTTTAGATATTTTGTATTATACTTAATAATAGGTTGTATTTTATACTTTTAATGAATGGTTTTGTAATGGTTTTAGTTTACTACAGTATAACGTAGTACAGTATATTGAATTGTTTGCTTGTCATTGGTGATGCTCATGTAAGGGCTGTTTATTTTCTTTTGTAATGCTGTAATTGCTTTGAGAGCTGCTGGATTTGGTTCAGGAATGTATTTTGGGGAAGCAGCACATTCATGTGATTGGCTACAGCAGCTCTGATGTCAGTTATTCTGATCCACACTAAACTGGCTATCAGCCTCAGATCTCATGCTAAACCTGACTGAGCGTTCAGAGCCACTGTCCTGCACCACTGTTTACACACTCATTGAGAGTTTAGCTCTTCTCTCCCCTCATTATCTAAATCCATGTCATCCATGACTGATTTTCACAATTTCAAGGCTGTGGGTTTTTTTAGGACATCATTCAGAGTGGTTTGTGTTGTCAGGGTTTAATGCAGAGCAGGTCGCATTCCGCGCGCAGCGTGATGATGCCGTCTGAGGTCGTGCTGGTCTCTGTTTACCTCTTCAGCTGTTGGTATGAGTGCAGGGCTGCGGTCAAGAGTGTCTTACTGGTTAAACGTTATATGACTAGTTTTACAGTCATCATTTACTCACAGAGCATATATCAACTATGCTGTTTTAATAACTGTCACAATTCCAAAGGAATCAGAACTGGAAATAAAATGGATAGATTCCATATGATTGTGATGTACAGCTCCATTAATGATCCAGATGGTGGAGGTTCTCTGGGAGCTGTTGAGGGACATGAGGTTCAGCAGATGTTGCGTGACACCTGTAGCTGGTCTGTGTCACAGAGGTCATGTAACTGTGTCTGATACTTGTGTCGAGGGTTAATTCACCAGTCACTCGAGCTGCTGGCTTTAGTCACCTGGAGTCTGAATTATTAAGACTTAAACCTCAAATCAGCACAATGGATTGAGACCGTTGCTCATAAAATCCCAAATGTGGTTTAATTTTATATTTCTAACATGCTGTGACCAGAGAACTTTGACTGTAAACCTCTGGTGATGTCATTAGACTACTTCTTTATGGCTGTTTGTAAACAAGTGAATTCCTCTATAGGTTGATGAAGTTTATATGATTAAACTATAGCTGTCGTATGTGATCTGAGAATCACTGCTGAGGGTTAGCGTGCTAGCTTCTAGCTCTCTCCTGCTGTTCTTGTGTGAGAAAGATCTCATTGATAAACATGCCAGTGCAGTAGTGATATCTGTAAACAAAGACCCCTCTGAGTGCTCTTAATCTCCGTCTCTCCTCTGTGCTCCTTCAGCCGCTAAATGTTGTGCAGTGGTGCAACTGCTAAACATGTCTGTATATATATATATATACAGTATTACTGTTTTGTGTTTTGAAAGAGAGAATATGAGATTATAGTGGTATTTATCTCAGTGTAGTTATTTGTGCTGGAAGGACAAATCAGTCGTTTTTCTGTATAATAAGCATGTGATAATGATTGTTTTTGTTTTAAACACAATTGTACTGTCACTCAGTATACAGCGTCACACCTGCAGGTATGTGGAGATGTGTGTGTTCACATCAGGTCAGTCACGTGATGTTCAGGGCCAATGAAGATTTAAATCACTGTCACAATCACTTTTAAATGTGTTGAGCTCCTCTTCTATGCAAATATGCTAACTATTATAACTTGAAAAAGTCATTTTTGTCATTAGCATGAATAGCATAAGTTGAACATGAGCTCCTGTTTAACTTTGTCATATTTTTCTTCCTTTCAGTGTGTTCTGAGTCACAGAAGTTGTCACAGACGTTCACACTGAAGCTGTTGGGCAGAAGATTTATGTGCCAATTTAGCGTCGCCTCATTTTTGCCTCTTGCATTGTTAAGACCCTCACAGGAAGTGCAGAAGAACTCTAATTACACAAGCATGAAGTGTTTGGCCCACATTTAACCTTCTGTACACTGTAGCATTCCCTGCGTGTCCTGTCACACAGTGTTGGGGGAATTCCTGGTGGCATGAATAATTGTTGTTGAGCACGTCAGGACTATAGACTGTGAGTCCATGCCCACAGACAGCAAGCAGATTGTTAATCATTCTGAGGAGGGTGCTGAGAATTGTTGATGTTTATTTCCTTCTTTGTAAATAACACAGAAATAAACACAGTTTTGCCATAAAAATCAATTCAGAATTGCAAATATTTTTTCTGTAGTTTGCAACATGTTTTGAAGAAAAATCATTGGAAAATATGATGGTGGACGGTTAAATCGCTCTGATGTGCTAAAAGAAGTTTGTCACAGTTCTGATCTGTCTTCAGAAGAAATGAGCCGTGAACCCACATCCATTCTGTCCCATTGAAGAGGATGAAAAGATTACCAGCTACTTTCTTTCATTCTTGTTTGGGAGCTGTGCAGCAGGAACTTCTCCAGGGTCAGATAGGCTGCAGTAAAAAAGCATATTTAAATTAGGCCTGACTTTAAATGAAAGCAGGATGTATGGTCATCAAACACACATGTGTTGGCCGGCCGGAGCAAGACCCTGTAATACACTGACCTGCAGGGTTAAGCTGTTGGTTCATTTAGCATTTTAGAACGATCGTTTCTTTACCAGCAGTATGTTTTTGAATGCCTCTCTTCAGTAGTTTGTTTACTGTTGTGTAAAACTGTTCTGAATTAATGAGACTCTTAATTGGGTGATGTACAGCTATTTTCAGTGTGAAACATCTCTAATGTGAAAGATATTTTATTGTTGGAAAGATAAGTTTTGTTGGCTGTCTATGACTTCCAACATTGTTTTAGTCATGATTACACTCTAATTTCTTTTCAGACGTCTTTCACGATCGCCCTAGAACAATGACTCAGTGTGTCATTAATGTCAGTAGATATTATTATATAGTCCCACCTTCACTGGGTTGTGATTGGTGTGGTTTCAGCTTCTTCATACTGGTCGTCCTTGTTTACTAAATACAATGATGAAACACAATGTGAGGTGATATGTTGTTTGTGTCTAAATTATGCTGTTAATCACATTCTCCATGTAGAGTCATCACAGTACAGTAGTTTTATCAGTACTTCCTGTGAAATGTTTCTTTTGATCACAATTAGTTGTTACTGAACTCTTGTCAGTGCCAGAGCCCTCCACCCTTGATTAATCGTGACTTTTAGTAGTTTAATTGATGAACCATCCTGAGGGAGAGAAGATGCTGTGTTGTGTGTTTCGCTTCAGAGAGGGTTACAGGATTACACTAGCACTATGTGCAATATACAGTAGCTAAAAATTGACCTCAGTATTTTCTGTGTTTTTATTTTATTCAGTATAAAGCCTAATAACAATTTGGTCTGATTGTTCTTTTCTTACCCAAGGAAAACACTGTTTCAAAGAGGTGTTGTAGACAAAAGTTTAATACAAGAAGTAAAATACAGGGTTAAGGTGTGTTTTGACACAAGGAAGAGAAATATGTCGTTTTTTCTTTAGCATGCACCAGATATATAATGACAAAAGTGCTTATTGTCTTCTGGCATTATCTTGTGTCTACGAACAACCCTTACTGTGATGACATCATGATAACGTGCAGCTGTGTGGTGTTCACTGGAAATCACATTTCCATCTCATGCTCTGTTGTTTAGCTCTTCCTGTTGTCTGTTTGCACTCTAATGTTCTTCATTGACATCACCTTCATGATTGTATTTTCTCTCCTCTGCACTCTCCATCTCTCATCAGACACCCACGGAGGGAAGAAACAGCGTTTCTGGCTCAAATGGGCACCTAGTTATCGGTTTGGCTGCGACACTTGTTTTCAGTTTCAGACACATTTATAGAGCCTGTGGTTTGATTTACAGGCGTTTAGGATTCGTTTTATTCATCACATGAAAAAAAAAAAGAATTTTAATGTCTCTGCTGAAAGGTTCTGCTGTTATCTGACTGCACATCAATGCATATATTCATACTTATTCATCTACATATTGTCTATCTTTAATATACGGTATGTACAGTGTATGATGTAGCCCAGAGTAAGAAATGAAATTCAACGCTTTGGAAGCGTTTTAATGAAAACACAATGTACATGAATCGTATGTATGATGATTCAGTGATTCTAATGGAGAGAACGAGCTTATTTTGCATAAAGACAGATGCATGAGTGCAGTAGTCCAGGATTTTTTACACTGAACACACATCTGCTGAGGTAGTGATAGCAGACCACTTTTGTCTTTTTTTTACAGCTGCTTTGTAACAATGTACCATTGTGAAAAGCGCTTTATAAATAAACTTGAACTAAAGCAGATCATTCAGTTTCTCCACTGAGTGCAGGCTGTGGTGTTGAGGGCCAGACATCTCTCATATGACAAACAGCAGCTGTGAAGTTCTTATGAACCACCTCAGCACTGAAGAATTAACTGATGATTTAACCCACTGCTCTGAACAGACAGATCTGAAAAAACACACAGGCTAAAATCAGGAAAGCAATTTAAGGTTGTGCTCTGTGTTGTTAAATACAGAACTGAATACATAATGAATAAGCTGAAGCAACAGGTTACACTATACATCACTTGTATACATTTAATGCTTAAATGTCACCCACACATAAACAACCGAAAGGCTTTTACAAAATTAAAGTTTATAAGAGACGTAACGCCCCTGTATGTCATTTCAGTGTCAAATGACATAGAAAGATACAGACATAATAAACACACACACAACCTCATGAACTCTGATACTCACTGTTCAGAGAATGAACCTCATCTGAGTTCAACTTTTGTCTAAATCAATTTCAGAACTGTCATTAAACATCCAAAACAGACTCAGGTTCAATGAGTTTCTCAATATTGTGACACAACAGAGATGTTTAAACCAACAGAGGACAGAAAAGTGAATGTGCACATTCAAATGCACAGCAGGTGATAACAGGATCACATCATTAAAATGTACATTTAAGGCAGTAATTTTAGCTAAATAGTTTTTTTCTGAATTGGAATAATCATCTATTTGAATAATATTCCCATATAACAAATGAAAAGACCTTTAAACTTTTCTCTCAAATTTCTCTTTGGTTTCTGACAGAATTATTGCGGAGGGAATTTAAAGAACTGATTATATAAACATGCTGCGTTATTAAATGTTACATTTTAGAGCTGAATTATTCCACGTGTTGTTACAACACTTCTGCAAAGCTGATCTCATAGATACATCCATCATTCTCTCATTTCCAATGTAACCTGCTTGTCAAATTACTCATTACGATTCTCACAAATGTTTCCATTGAACACAGAGAGTACAGAGACCTCCTGTGGCCCTGCTTTACTTTCATAATCTCACACTACAGAACACTATTACTATATATAGACATTATTGCATGTTGATAAACAATTACAGGTTAGTTTTTTTCTGTAGAAACACATGCACTGTTGTGTGTACAGTTAAACCAGGGGCATGTTTAATAATGTAAATGTGCTTTATTTTGCTCTTCATGCTCTTGTTAGCACACATGACCGTAAGCAGTCGTGATCAGTACAGACTTACACTAATGCATCTCTGACGTCCCACTCCAGAGACATTTTATGTTTTGAAGCCTCCATGTTTGTTAAATGATTTAACACAAGACTGTCTTCGCTCCATTCAAAAACCTTTAAACTATTTAAATTGAGACATTATTAAAATAAAAATGTCTGAGCGTTTTCCAACATTTTGCAGCCCTGGTTATCATTTTATGGTGACATCACAAAGTGCTTAATGTGACATGCTCACAGAAATCACAAATGATCACCAACATTTACATCACAGCAGCTGAAGGCTGCATCTGATTACATCTGCTTTATTATGCTGCGTGTGCGTTTATTTCACGGAAGCAGCGCGTCACGCGGCCGCAGGAATTGATTATTGTTAAACGCCAGCGATCGTTTTGTCGCAGACGGCATTAATGCAGTTTTATATTTTTAATCATTTTGAGGATTTCATGAGGTTTGTGTTAGTTATCAGTGTCTGGATTCTTCTGCTGCAGTTTGTATTTAAACTCTATAGCGGGGACCAAAAGGGGTTCATGAAATCATTAAAGAATAGTTCCCACCCGAGTCATTTCAATATTTTATTTTTAATATCACACCCAGCCATGAGTCTCATGGTTGAGAATATAGTGTTTCAATTTCCCATCAGCTTCACAGCGCGACACTCAAGATTTTGTGCTGCCTGTGAAGATTTGACATTTTGAGAAACAAGTGCTCAAAAGTTTTCCTCAGAACACATTTTCATGTGGTGTATTTTAAATTATCCAAAAAGAAACAAAGCCATGAGCCAAGGATTGGGGGGATGAGGATGAAAGCTCTTCCAGAAGAGAGAAACTGAAAATATGTTTTTTAAGAGTCACTATTGAAAACCGTTTCCCTGAAGCAGGTCAAATGATCGTCCGCAGTGTCATGGAGATGGTGAATTGCTCTGGTATGTTCTGCATATAGATGAGAGAGATGTTAGGAGCTCTTATTGTGAAGTAACCTGGACTTCTTTGAACTTAAATACAAACTGTTCACATGTTTTTGAAGGATTCAAAGGTAAATTAATGAAACCATTAGCGAATGTGGTTAACAAGCAGTTGAAGATGGTTTGATGCCTCAATGAATGTGGGATGAGATTCTCTGCCAGATCTTCATTTGTGGTCCAGAAATGTCGTTATTAAAAGAGTTTGTGTTTAGCAGGAGTGTTTGATTCATTCTTTGTGCAGCAGGAATGTAAACATTTAATGACACAATAGTAGAACTTAATCAATTAAGCTTTAAGTGACTCTACTGAGTGCAGTGTTCAGGTGTGAAGTGGAAAC
>JAZGTK010016871.1:0-12528 GCA_036877625.1 Ambastaia sidthimunki
TGTGTCTTGTTAAACAGCGTTTGAGGTTAAAACCTCAAAGTTGAGGTTGGCATGCTAAGGAAGTATCATTCCACTGTGCATATATATTTTTTTACACATTCCTACTAACCTCAGCCGTTTTCTCTTATTGCTCTCTATTTTTCAGGATGTGACTGAAATGGATAAATTAATGTCTCCTTGAGTTTTTCCTGCAAAAATAAAAATACTGCATACCATTGAAACAGAGAGTTGCAGGGTCATGTTTTTTTATGGGTAATTCAGTCTCTGTTACACCTCATTCTCTTCAGATGTGTGTATATCGTCTGTTCTTACAACACTGGTCTCTGTCATATGTTATTACTTGATTCTCTCTATGGTTATGACAGAACAGCTAACCAATCACAGCAGATAAATAGAACTGCGAACGTCTCTGGCTAGTGTTCTCCTGGCTGCATATACTTGTAGACATTGATTTTTACTTGCATTTGGCACTTGGCGAGTGTTAATTTTGGACCCTGCTTAGCAGAGTGATTGGTTGTTTTGAGAAACCACAAAACAGCTGTAGAATAATGAAGTAGTCGTGTCAACAGGTCACCTAATGAAATGTATTCTGTCTCTGGACTTTTAAAATTGAAGTAAAACATACCAATGACCCATCAAAAAAAAGCTATAAAAAATGTAATTCATTAAGTGACGGAAGCCACTCAATTTCAGTGGGGCCGACAGTGCAATGATGTGTTGTTTTATTGCACGGCATGAAACATGGTAAGGCCAAGAAAGATCTATGACAGCTAAAGAGGTTCAATAGAAACACCTGGAATGTATAGATTTGGCCAGGCATTTTCAGCTGAGAGTGATAAATCAAAGCGTGTGATAACAACCCTTTTTTACCACAAATCCCTTTCTAATCACTTCCACCACAAATGCACAGTAAGTGAGCCCTTTGTGGGCCATTTTTTCAATATTTGCAAGACCCTGGAGCAGCAACAGCGGCTAATACCTAAAAATGCCCCCCTGAGCACAAACTGTCTTACACATTTAAACAGCCGACAACCAAATGATCAGGCTTAGTTAAGTTCATAAATATAAAATAAATTACATTACATTTGTCGATAAATAAAACAGTTGGCCAGTTAATTTTAGGAACTACAACATAATACACTGTAAAAGCTTAGCTTAAAAGCACTTACTAAAGTTTTTCAACAAAACAAA
This sequence comes from Ambastaia sidthimunki, assembly GCA_036877625.1. Classification (NCBI taxonomy): domain Eukaryota; kingdom Metazoa; phylum Chordata; class Actinopteri; order Cypriniformes; family Botiidae; genus Ambastaia; species Ambastaia sidthimunki. The sequence goes on from JAZGTK010016871.1 coordinate 1,192, forward strand.
CATTTGCAGAAAAAGATCAAAATATGTTTTGCCATTTTCATGACGGAAAAGTCAATATTTCAGTTGTTTCTCCTAGAAATAGAAATGCATGTTTTACTCCTGGTTTACTGAGGAGACTGTATGTGACCTAACAAATGCATTATCTGTTTTAAAGACTTTCCTGTTGAGCTGTAGAGTATTTTAATTTTTACAAGCAGTATGGCTTTTGTAGTGGCTATGAACAATCATCACTGGGCACATTTTAACATGTTCACAAACCTTGTCCACAAAATAAAAAATAACAATCAAAACCACAGCAACAAAACAAATTATTGTGATTTCTTACAGTTTATTTTGAAGAAATTGTATTTCTGCATTTAATTTTTAATAGTTTACTCTGCATTACATTTCTGTTGAAACCTTGTACTGCTAAATAATAAGGATATAAAAATTGGACCCAGGAGGAGACACAAGGATAGTTTCAAACTAGCTGCTTATTTACACAGCTAGTGAAGTCAAACTACTGATACCGGTTTTAAAATGTATAGATGATAAAATAAGGTTACAAGCACAATGCATGTGTACATGCACATAAAAAATGCATTAACTGCACAGAACCGTCTCTGTTAAGAGCTAATAGATGTTTTTATTACACATAATGTGAACTTTAAGAGTGCCTGGATATAATGTCAACAACCCCTGTGCTTGATCCGGTTTAAGCTTCTCCTTTTTAAAGGGATAGTTCACCTAAAAAAAAAAAAATGTTAGGCCAAAATACAATATAACCATAGAAAAACATTTCAAACATGAAAAAAGCTCAAAAAACAACCAGTTGTGGACAACACAAAACCATGTCATAACTTTGTGTAAGGACTGACAACCCTGTAGCCCTAAAAATCTATTTTGCACTTCTAAAAATGTGAACGAATTGCTTAAAAACACTTCACTTAAAAACAAATCATTGCAGATCAATAATGCATCAAATTAATTAATTAATAAAGATCAAATTAATCGCTAAAAACATAACTTCTAATAAATAATGAGGAGTCACATTTTGATTCCCACAAAAATCTTCTCCAAGACAAGTGATATTTATCTGAGACCTGTAGAGACCATTCACACTATTGAAGAATCTGTTATAAACTTTGATGCTAAAAATGCTTTTCTTGTGTTTTGCCAGCAAGCCAAGCGAATCTAATTCCTTCAAATTCAGTTGATTCTGGAATGACATTACCCAATGTCTGTTCACTTCTAAATGACAATGTGCAGTGCATGAAGTCTCAATTTTCAGCTTGTGAGAACAGCCAAGATGAAACTTAACAGACTGCATTTGATGGTGGCAAAGTATTAAACTGTCTAAAGAAATTTCTCTGAAGCTCATCTCAGACATGTTAGCCTGCCTCACATTTTTCTTTCAGGTTGTCCTCACGTATATAAGCTAGCGAGAGATTGTTTTCTTTGCTTAAACATTAGTCTGATGGAAAAAGTTCTTCCCGAGAGTTTGAAGATCATTTTTACAAGCTAAAAAAGCTGCAGAAGTATCAGGAAATAACAGGAAACCACAGTTGATATCATGAACAGGCCTGAGTAGAAAGCACTGAATTTAGGACACTTGAAATATGATTTTATCAGCAATAACAAGATTATGAGTAAATAAAATGCCTTAACTGTTTCTCAGAATGTTGTCAAACAGTACAGGAGGCAGTTTGAACCCCCCACTGATATTTTCTGTCTTTAATGTACATACACTTACAGTACACAACATTGCTGGATCAATAAACATAAAGCAAAAGTATATACACAACTAAAAAGAAAGTTTGCTACAGTATTGCAACATATTCTGTAACCAATGACCCTCATTCATAACTATATTTATTATGAACATCATTTTCATAAATCATATTTATGGTTTTACTGTTTTGATCAAACTTGTTTAGCAAAAGTGCTATGGGCATAAMTGATAAAGATTCAAAGCTGCTATTACTTCATTTAAGCACACTAAGATTTTATTAGAACTATAAATCAACACTGAAAGAAGRAACTCAAGMCCTATGYAGAGACCAACTATCACAATGTGATTACAAAAGTAAACAGTAACAAGCCAGAATAGCACATAGCAACTGTGAAATCCTTAGCAACCACATAGCAATGCCCTGGTAACCACCCACAACACATTAGCATTGTGGTAGCTAGTTTTGCATTGCCAAGCACCCTTTAAACTTTCTAAAGAAAAAAAGTATATATTTAATGGTAAATAAACCATATTTATGTCCTGAGCTAAAAAGTGACATGTAGATGTTTAAAGTTTAAAGACGGCTATAACTGAATTGCGCACTCATAAAAATTGTGGCCCTCTTGTTGGTCAATTAACTTGTTCTCTAGTTTCTCAGATCAAACCTCAGCTGTCCAGCATACTCTTGTTTTCTTTTTTGTCTGTCTTACTTTACGACGCCATGGTGACATTAGCCAGAGACAGTGCATTTTACATGGCAGGGTTGCTGGTGAAATCCATGGCAGCTGTTTATGTAGATATACCCCAGAAACACCACATAAACAGGTAAGAGCAAAGTGCGAGTCAGATATAATACTAATGGTATGTGTGGGTTGGTGTGTGTGTCGATCTAAACTCAATAGGCAGGAGAGGTAAACTAATATGGTGATGTTAAAACTAAGCCAGATTTTGTTTCCTATAAACAAAGGGGTTTTCAGATTCTTTCATAGGGTGGTAGAAGCACTGATGTCTTCCAGACTTTTTTTAAAAGTTGCCCTGGACCACTGGATATGCGCTCACTTGCTTTATCAAGCACACATACAGGGTCGGTTCCAGGCAAAGTGATAACATGTCAATGCTTTAAACAAAAATTGCTTGACCATGTGCTTGATAAAACAACACAACTCTTGAAAAAGGTCATTTTTAAGCATCAATATGAAACTTGTCTCTACCACCATCTCTTTATGAAACATAAATGTGCAGGTAACGGTTAAATTCTAAGCAACTGCTGTAAGAACAAGCTACAAATGCTCCACTACCTTCAAAACATACGATACATACACAAGGTAAGGTGGGATAGGTTCAAGGTACCAAAAGGTCTCATTACAAAGCTAACTGTCTCCCATATAGTACGTCACTTGCCTATTCATGTTTACTTTCATACGCCTCTTGCCTATTATATAGTTCAAGTCCTGGATGCTGTTCAGCTGTGCTAAAATATAAAACATAGTTCAGCTATGACATATAAATCTAGCTTCTGTGTATATAACTGTGTAGAACCCACAGATCCTGTTTACACCTCAGACCTCAAAGCAATATACAGTCACAGGGCCCAGAATTCTTAGCTACATCCCTATAAGCAGGTTCAAACAAATGTGTCTGGCACAAGACGCAAGGAAGTGCAAATCTACTTGAAACTAAAACAAAAGTAGTTTTGCGAACGACTTTATTTTCTTCATTATTTGAACAATGGACCAACTGCCCTGTAACTTTACATCATTCACCAGATGTGATGTAAACTTTTTATTTGACCAAAGCTTAAACAAAGCTCATCAGCATTACATTCATATTGCCTATTCATAAACAACTGAAATGACTACAAATAAACTCACCAGAAATTAGTTTATACCAGTATAATGTCTGGATTCACATCTGAGGTATTACAACATTTATATTTGATGATTTTCATGGAAACATTCACACTGTAGTAATGTTTGGTTTTAACAACTGTCTTGACCTGAGAGAAAGACAATGGTTCATTGGTTCTTGTTAATGGTTATAGCCACATACAGTATATTACTTGCCTATTCATGATGATACTTTGAAAGAGTGCAAAACATTACATGATCAACACATCATTGTGTTAAAATGCCTTTACTATTTAAAAAATGCATAGCTAAGTGTTTCCAAATGAATTTTTGCACACTTAGACACAACCATACTGTAGCAAAGCATATTTCTTAAATTGTAAAATTAAAATGCATTTAATTAGTTAAATTAATACTGAAAAACAAACTTTTTCCTGCAGATAGTAAAATAAATTCATGGATGTTCAGGGTTAATGAATTTTCCATTGTGCTCCACAATTTTACTTCTATTTACTTCTAATTTTGCCTCATTGTTGCTTTACATTTCTGTAAATTTTGTCTCTGTATTGTGTTAGTTCTGGCTGTATTTCTTTTAGTTGTTTTCATTTCTTAATGTTGCCTCTATAGCTGAACAGTGACATTTACTTAAGGAGACATATGCATGATGTTAATATGTTTACGTAATGGAGAATTTCAAGATGCTGCATCTAATTCTCGTTTCTTTTGTTGAGGAGAGTTAGAAGCATGAGAAGAAAGCTTTCTTGACATATTTTTAGAAATGTTTAGAAAGCAAAGCACGCTATTTATGCCCAGCTGCTTATTTAATCCTCTGACCTGACTGCTTCCCACAGGACTCACAAACTTATTGTTGCCATTGTAACATTGACCCAAATGCCCCCCTTCGAATACGTAACAATGCTCAGAACACATCTGATGTGCATGTAAATGAATATTTTCATTAGATTGCAATGTTTAGGGTACATGTAAACAGTATGTTTGGAATCTGCAATCGGATTGGATTTAATTCCGATTGACGAAAGTCCGTGCATGTAAACACAGTCATTGTCCTCAGTTAATTCCACTTAATGCTAACATTGTTCAAGAACCCATCTGGTGTTACCTCAAATGCTGTCTTTACGCTTGCTTTTGATTTATTTATTTTCACTGAGGATGTGGACAGGGCACCGAGCCCAGATGGATGAAACCATTGTTCTCCTCAACAATTTGCTAATGATTAAAGCCAGTGTACACAATTATCCAATGCCTGTTTTCATAAGGAAAGTCAGTTCAAGTCTGATTGCTGTATTTTGCAATAGCAACACCTATTGAAATAGATTTGTCACTCAGTGTATATGTATGCATATATAGAGAGCCATGCTATAGCCTGACAATGGCACTGATAGAATGGCAAGCTCATTTAAATGTTGTTGTTTCAACATAATGGTTGTGGAAATTATTGTAATGTCATACATTGAGGTGGGTTTCTTCATATGCATGATTGTAATGCCCTCCATGGGTAACCATTTTAAATCAAAATCTAGATACATATATCAGTGCATAAATACATGATGAATACATATTTTTGTAAGCGCCTCTTAAGGTGTTAGATGATGTTAAATGTTTATTAGCATCCATTTTAACATGGTGTTAAATGTTTATTAGCATTCATTTTAACATAGTGTGATGGGTTTCCCGGGTCTGTTTCTTGGCTCTTTACACTACATTGAATAAGGAGAGCTGAATTATGCTGTATGCTGTTCTATGAATTAATAAATTAATTTCTTCAATACCTCTGTTTAAATTTCACTACTTTTGTTTTAGTAAATAGTATAGTTTTAGATACATTCCAAGGAATCCATAGTTGTGTGTTATTAAACAAGATTTGGACCAACTGATAGGAATGCACGAACAAATAATGGTTCATTTGAACACATTTGCTTGTGGTTGAAAATTTCTGGGGTAGAAAGCATGGCAAACTTTAGGGACTGTCAGACACAAGTGCCTGAAATTTGTGGGTTATTCCGAGATGATTATCATCACAACAAAAGTCCGAGCTGTGGTGCAGGGGTTTATGCACATGCTCTGAATGTGCATTCATGTTCGAATCTAATTTCAGTTTCAACATTCAGGAATGATCCTATTTCTGTTTTCCTCCCCAATGCTTTGTTCAAGTCGATATATAAATCCAAAACACTGTCTGTGATAATTATCAGTTTGCATACTTATTGAATCGCATTTACATTTATGCATTTATGTTCCCTGGGAATCAAATCCACAGGCTTGCACTAACGCAACGCTTTACCAGTTAAGCTACAGGAAATCAAACCACACAAATGCCTTTGTAGAAAGAAACTATTCACAGGTTTATTTGTCACCCATCAAAATGTTTTCTGCCACCAAAAGTGTCTGATAATAGGGTATCAGACACATTGGTAACCAAGTAGGGTGCAAATGGTCATGTGATCTCAACATAGCAGCCACCATGGGGGGGACCTCCTTTATGTAGAATAAAACATAAATAGTATACATAATTTAATAGTGTGCATCAGGTGTCAATATTTTGAGTAGTGCACTTTTAAAAACAAGCAGTCTAAGCAGTGTGTGAAATACTGCAACATAAAAATGCAGATATATTTTTATTGGTCAAGATTCAAAGTTATTATCCAATGAAACTGTAAGGTTGTAGGTGTGATATTCTCATTTGAATTTGCAGTTGCTCTAAATATCAAATTTTAAAAGAGCTCCCATTACATACTGATCATGCAGGTGTTTATTTGGCAGTACAAGTTTTTACGTATTTCTATGTTCCTGTTATTTTTTATCTATCAAGCAGCACCTCATCATTTTAAACACATTTGATTTCTCTATTCCTGCAGCCGAATGTGAGATAATGACAGAAAACACAATTAATGAGCAGTGCCTTGGTGTCATTACTTTTCTAATTAATGGACACTCATGGTAATAGTTAATCAGTTTGACAGTCTATAATGAGCAATCACCAGAGGAAAAAAATCAGCCACGTACACGTGAAGTGTTTATTAAATTTAAGTCTAATTAATGATCTCTTTTGAAATGATAACACAAACACATACAATTTAATTAACCAGTTTAATTACCTGCTTCTGCGTGACTTGTTAAGCTGGTCTTTAAATGTGTGGGTTTCACAAATATTATCCTGCATTATTTGATCTAATAAGCTTCAATTGACTCAATTCCGAATGCAATACAAGTCCAACCGCTTGCTTTTTGCCGTTTGCCAGCAAGACGATGATAACATCTTCCACAAATCGGTCTGAATTAGTTAGATATGCCACAGCAAGGATGTATCCGGCTAATTTCCAGAATGTCGCTTCTGAAAATACTGGACCATTTGCAAAACCACCAATCGTCAAATGAAAAAGAGCCAGAACTCTTGGGCCTGCAACGGTCTGACTGAAGCTTCCCAGATGGTCCACAAAGTTAATGTTAATTTAATCAACAAACAATTAAACATCAAAGGCCTGCACGTCAACTCCATTTGGAGCCGTTACGTATTCTCGCCCTTTCACAGACTGGCGTAACGTCAAATAATTCCATTAAATAGTTACAACTCAAAAATAAACCAGAGCAGCATGTGGGTGAATATAAAATCTTTGTGGCTCTGCTAAAGCTTCGATTCAGAGTTTTTTTCTGATAATAGAGTCTATTCATTAATGTTGGAAAAGCGCTACAGAGGACACATTGCATGCAGATGTGGTAACGCATATGGCAGGAGATGGAGGTGTTATCTCACACAAACATCCTCATGCAGAACTGTGTCTGATTTTGGATGTGCCCAGTGAAATTAATTTAAACCATTCAATTCTGTGGCTAACAATGGAGCCAATAATGAAGAGAAAACAACAACTGGCAATATAGCAAAGCTAAGAGCTTCTGTACTTTCTCAACTAAATGGGACGTTTACAGCTCCAACTGAATAATATTTTTAAATTAGTCATTTGGACCTTTCGTATATTCACTGCTTTTAGATTGTGTTGTTGTCATAAAATTGTAAAGTTGCAGAAAAAAACCTGATTTTTTGCAGAAAAAAATCTGGATTTTGTCTCAACATTAAATGGATTTTGCAATTAATTTTACCTTCACAATGATAAACAGAAATATATCTGAATTAAACAAGGGAGAACAGTAGAAGGGGGAACTTATCCATCAAGTATTGATTGGCTTGTGACAGGTGGTTGAAGGGGTGGAGTTAATAAAAAGAGCCTGGCAATATTCGATAGAAAATTCATTTTAGAGGTGAACAAGAAATAACATTTTAAAGAAAGATATAAAAAGACTTTAGGATAGTGTATGAACAAATTTTGGTTTTAGTTCCCGTTTTGTTTCTATGTTCTATGTTGAAGCATATTAGTGCAGTGGAGCTCAACCTTCAAAGCTTGACTTCAGTGCATTTAAAATCGACTTTTACTTTTTTTTCTAGAAAAAAACAACAAAAATATTGATGATCTCCAGAATGAGAATATCTCTTCTTCTAATATCACTTATCTGACTAGCAGTAGCAGTGATGTAAAAGATTATTGGCTCAATATGTCCCACCCCAGTCTCCTGTTTCATATAAACATATGTAAGAGCTGTGCGCTTGTCAAGCTATGGTGCAGTGGTGAAGCTTGTGTAGGGCCGAGATGCAGGTTCGAGCCTAAGCAGAATCACCCCCAAGTTTTATTTTCCCAAAGGCATAACATTTCACAAGAAAAACTTTTGTGTGCATAAACTTTTTTGGAAACTCTTTTTGGAAGACTGACAGGACTTCTGGTCCAACTGACCCGGTTTCTCAATCAAGTAATAATATCTCACCTCTATTGAGTGTTTTACACCAACACTGCAGAGTATATGTTTATTTATTCTACAGCAAATTAGGTCGCCATGTAGCACTAGGATTATTTTCTGCCATTTTCATCATTATTAGAAAAAAAAGCCACACAGTGAGGGCTCTTGGGAAATGGAGTCAGGCACCAGACTAGTGTGTGTTAAATATAATGGCTTTTGCCCTAAGGCTACAGCCCCACAAGAGACTACCGCAGGAGCCTGCTAATGGCAGTGGCATTAAACCATATCTGGCTTCTGCAAACAGGAATGTGTGTTACCCCCAATGTCTTGTTGCAACAGAGCTTTTTAAAGGTTTGTAAATATACCCCACATGTAATTCATCCTAAAAGAAACCAAGAAGATTTTTTAATGATACCACAGTGTTTTTCTTATTTTATTATGTTAAAAATAAATGTCATTGTTAATATCTTGTCCTTTCAGAAACAGACATTTGAGAGTTTGGAATATTGTTTAGCTTGTTTCTTTATTAACAGTTGCTAACATGGAATCAACATGTTCTTGCATTTGCATTTTATTCTTGAATGTATCAATTTATGTCATTAACATATTGCATTTAATCATAAAGCCATTATAATACAATTTGTTGTTGTAGTTATTTTTGCATGTTAGCATGAATTTTACCCTATTTTCCAGTTGTTGTCCCACATATACTGTATAAAAGGAGCAAATCTTAAAAAAGAAAAAAAAAGAATGAATCAAAATGTAGAAATTTGCTCCACCTCTGAAATGACTTTACTTTTTGGCTGATGTCACAAATCCCTTATTAGTGGTTATATGGCCCCCCCCTCCAACCATATAAACCCCACATCATGTTACGTTATCTAATTCACATAAAAATATCAGCTTTTATTTGTATGTTTATTTAAAGACATTTGTTGTTCATTCTTAAATGATTTGTTGTCAAATTTCAATGTGTCGTCGAGAACTTTCCAGAATGACAGAAAGCCATAATGAAAGTGTAGGGTTTGTCAGATTTTACGAGTTTCTGTGACTGACAATGTCTGGTTCCAGACGTCTGTACAGATGTTAATTAATGTGTGTTCTCCTCCACCGCCATTACTAAGAAGTACTCATACATTATTGTTGTTGCAAAAATGTCACTGTTGACTCAGTGGTTATGTGATTTACGCACTGAATGTGGCTTTGCCTCTGGATCTGAAGAAGGGAGGTTTTTTTTGCTAGCAGCAGCTGCTTTGTGGACCAGGAATATGTCAAACACAAATGTGTCAGAGCAGCCGCAGGTGAGATACTGGCTGAGCACACCATGTACCTTTTCTTTAAATTGATGTACAGTCAAGGGGAATCTGTAAAAATAGGATGTATTGTGAGAAAATGTGGCAAACTGAAGCTCTTTGGAAGTTTGGGAGCCTTTTGCCTTCTTATGCTGTCTGCTTTCAACTCATAATGGTGGTAATGTGCTGGCTAGAACCTCAAAGGCACAAAACTGGCTTGCCTTGAGAGCAGATGCCTTAGAAATCTTGTAACTTAAAGGGGGCATAGCTCACGGACAGGAAAATAAAACTAAAAGGGCTTCCAAAGTGGAGAATTTATTTTATGGAATTATTCTACGAGCTTGTGAGGGAGTAATTCTAGAAACTAAGATGACCAATCATTGTTGGCCAGCAGGGATGGGAATCATAAGTTTTCTTTTCTTTTTCAGTTCTCATTCTTACCTCACTCAATGGTTCTGGTTGCTTAAAGATCCCAATAATGATTTGTTAATAATTAATTAATAATTGGTCCTAATTTTATTTTTAACAAATATGCTAATTAAACAAAAACCATACTGCTTTTGGTCACGTATTTTAAAACCTTTTTGTGCATCATTTATTCCAAAGTTTAAAATGTTGTAAATATTTAACAACACATTGTTTCACAAACAACCAGTCAGAAGCTACAGTGGTTTCCTTCTCACAGCTTCTGTGAACATGTGAAAGTTTTCAGTTCATTTTAAGTTGGACATGACCAAAGTAATGACTTGTGGTTCAATGAATAAGTCAAGAAACATGTTGACGAATTTGGTGAGTAATTGAGTCATTAAAATGAATCAAACCAAGGAGGTTAACATTCATTTTCATCTCCATGGCACTTACTGGCTCACCAGATGTGTAGTTATGACATTTACCAGCAAGGGCTAACCAGGTCATGCTGGCCAGCCAAACATTAAAACCCTGATTCAAACCAATGACTAGTGGGTTTTGAACCAGTTCATAGAAGTCATTTGTTCATTAAACTACACTGCTTGTTTAGTACATTGGATGACACCAAGGACTCAACGTATAGTAGCACTTAGCAGCCATTGAAAAGCTGTGCAGGAAATGCTGTCAGTGTATTTTGGAACAGTGAGTATGCAAATATTTAGTTCACCCAAAAATGTCTTTTACCCTTTTTCCTGTGTGCATTCACGGGTGCACAAATACAACTGTAGCTAATACTTCCCTTCAGGAAGTTTGAGGGCAAATTCACAGAGAGCCTGCTTTGTTGCAGTAACAACCGAAACACATCAGAGATTTGATCATGAGCTTCCTGAACTGCATCAGCTACTGTTGGGTTCATCCCCTCTCTTGACCAAGCTCAAAGTGAAAAGGCACAAAATAATAGATTATATTTTAGTTTGTTTTGCACCAAACAAAACACTAGGAATATACAACATGAGTCTTGTTGAATACTTTAAAGAAGTTTCTGTCCTTTTGAAACAAGTACCTTTCACTCCCATTGTAAACAGATAAACCAAAACAACAGTCTGAACAACAAAAATTCATCTAGGTTCTGAAGTACAAAGGCAGCCACTGAGGCAACTAATGTCAAAAGAGTGAGTAAATGAGGGGTGGTGAACTATCCCTTTAAGAACCATAGATGAAACCACAACTCACACAAATGAAACCTATTCTGAAGAAGAGCCGGTTCTAGGTT
>JAZGTK010016872.1:0-12527 GCA_036877625.1 Ambastaia sidthimunki
AGCAAAGGCAATACATAGTAGTGAAATAATCAAGTACAATTAATGATATTAACTACAAACTTGCTAGTATACCTACAAATGACTTGCAAGTCAACATAGCATTCTCATAAACAGTCTGTAGTTACTAGGAAAATCTAGAGTCTTTGTCCTACCAGTAGCGTCTCAAAGTTGAACAACACATTGTGGCTTTTTCCACGCGTCCTTGAAAAAATGAACTCGGCATCCAACCTTGATGATTGGATTCGGGCAAGTTTAACAATCTTTCTCCATTGGTTTTACAACCAGCAGCACCAACTTGGGTAGGAGCAGTGTATGCACTTCACGAATAAAGAACCTCTGCATGCTGATAATCAGACACACCTGCCGCTATCAGACATGAGCATGACATGGCATTGGCCAGTCAGCTTCCTTGTTGCTTCCCTGTTGCAGTACGTGTTCACAACCAATTTGTTTTTCAAATCTCAAGGTTAAATTCATTGTATCAAATAGATCTTTCCTTACTTTAATGATGGATATATATTTTCATTCAATTCTAAAATAAACTTAATTACAATTTCCATACTAGTGCCAGTTTAATTACTTAAAGTAGCAGTTCACCAAAAAGGAATATTGGTCCCTTAATTACTCGCCCACAAGGTACCCAAGGTGTATAGGACTTTATTCTTTCAGCCAAACAGAATTTGTTTTATTAAATAATATCCTGGTTCTTCTGTGTTCCATCATGACACATATGATGACTAGTCATGAGATGTGCAAAAACCAATGAAATTAGAAGTTATCATTTTGGGTGTACTGATTCATACAGATATGCTTACATTCAAACACACTGTATCAGTTGCTAAATAAGCAAAATATTAATCTTTTTTTTTTACAGACATATAGTTTTGCTTCAGTAAAAGGCATTTATTAACTCCCTGGAGTCATATGGATTACTTTAATGATCGATGAATGCATTTTTGGAACTTCAAAATCTCAAACACAGTTCAATGATATTTTAAAGCTCCAAGAATTTAAAGATCGCTCTCTAAAACATTCACCTTTTCTGTTCTTTTCTGGTGAAATGAGCTCCCAGCCTCCCCCCTGATCTGCTGAGACCATTACAACCTTCAAGAAACAAAACACCCCTGTTTCACAGACACCTGACTAATCCTTAATGCTCTAATGTTCTTTCATATACAAAGAAACCCCCCTTATGTTTATCCTGTGTCTAGCATCAGTAGCGATTTCTACTTGTAAATGTTGCTTTGTAGACTAGGCTTGTTGGTTCTTAAAACAAAATGTTTATTCTCTACTCTTTAAATCGCTTTGGATGAAAGCGTCTGCTGAATGAATAAGTAAATGTAAATTAGAGTGTAATATATGGGCTAATTTTTGGATGAACAACTCTTAACAAAATAAATAAATAATTAAAAGTGAAATGTTCTTGTAACTGGTAAAAATGAGCTGCAGCTCGTCCTGCACCATTTGTAATAGAAAGATGGCTTAAGGAAAGGTGTATTATGACTTTTATAACCGACTGGGTGTATGATGTTTTGTGGGTGCATGAGAAATTGGGCGACAAATTGCCTAGGCTTAACATTGGGCTGAATTTTTTTGACACCATAGCTCCGCACCAGTATGTCGTAGAGACTTGAGGGTGGGCTGATGTCGCTCGGCTTAGCAAGCAGCAACAAATGAAGACATTACAACTTCATAGCCATGCCCTACCAATCAGTACCAATCAGCAACCATCTCACCGACTTCCATTGATAAAGATGAGAGGCATCAGAACATTTTAGAGACAAGTGGGTGGCCTCTTGACTGGCAAGTAGTCTTTAATTATTACTATGGAAAGTGTCCAGTCATGTCTTAGAAAACATTTAGAGCACCATAACTTGAATTAGCTATATCTCAGCACCAGAACATCATAGAGACATGGGAGTTGGCTCGGATCAGTTTTAGACACAAAATCATCTATTAGTTTTACCCTGTTAACTGTTTAGCAGCACCCTAGCAAACATTTTGGGGAAGTTGTGGCCTACTGGTTAGTGAGTCAGGTTTGTAATCAGGAGGTTGCTGGTTTGATTCCAGTGCAGGCAGGTAGCAACTGAAGTGGCATTGAACAAGGCACATAACCCCTGATTGCTCCCCAGGTGTAGTAGTGCTGCCCACTGCTCTGTGTGTGTGTGTTCACTCCTCACCAGTGATGGGTTAAATGCAGAGGTCACAATTTGGGTATGGGTTACCCTACCTAACAAAATGTCACTTTTATGTGATGAAATGAATAAGCTGTATCTCAGCATTACAACATGGAAAAGACATGTTTGACTCAGTTTGACTTGGGCTGTCAGTTGGCTTTAGGTATTGTCCTGGTAATATGATGCTAACATCATGCAAAATTATACTAGCATCATGTTCAAACATGTTAGCATTGAAATATTCTGGCTGGAGTTTTGCCATGGCAAGCACCACTCACATTGTCTTCAGAAAATGTACCTGTTTAGTTCTCATATTATTATTCTATCACGTTTTGACCAATTGATAAGTAATTGACTGGGTTTTGACAATTTGGGTTTTGACAAAAGTTTTCCATAAAATAAACATTTCCTAACTTTAAGATCTGTCTGTTTTCAGGCCAGATGCTGGAGCCTCAAATGAAAGCACCTTATCTCTGTTTTTCCGCTCACTGCTACCAAACTTCAACCTGCAGGTGAGATGTGATGTTAAAATGATGATGGAATAAAATGAGTTTATTGAATAATCTTAGTTGTGTTCTCAGTGCTGAGATCTGACTTCATCAGTTGGATCAGTGTTGTTATACCAGAGGCAGTGTAAAACTACTGCTTCACAACATTGCCCTGTGACACTATTGAAAACCTTGATGTCTGTGTCTGAATACCTGAATACCTATATAAATGTGATATTTCCGATTTTTATTTTAATACATATACAGGCATTTAAAAAATGTATTTACTTTGTCACTATGAGGTACTGAGTGTAGATTAATGAGAAAAAAGGAATTTAAAAGATTATAGTATGAGGATTCAACACAACAAAATTGAAAAAAGAAAAGGGTGTCTGTATACTCTTTCTGAATGCACTGTATTTGTATGTAAGGAATCTGGAGTCAGTGTTTTAGTCACCTTTCAAATAACATACACGCACAGGTTGGTTTTAAGAAACTCCCTTTAAATGATCTTTTTAAACCAATCAACGTTGTAATTTGTTTTCCAAAGCACTGTTTCCAACGTGTATAGTTTCAAAACACCTTTACAGAAGAAACTGTAGCACAGGAACATCAAGTATATACAGCCAACAATTTGTTATTGCATAATAAACCCAGACAGGCTGAACACTTAAGTGGTTTATTCTGCAATAATAATTGGCTGGCTGTAAATTTACACTGCTTATTCAGTCAGTTGTTTTTTGTTTTTGTTTGTTTGAATCTCTTTCTAGAGGGTAGGAGGCAGAGCAGATGATGTTCGGAAGGTGGGATCTTTTAAAAAGGAGCCGGGCCTTTTTTTTTTTTGAATACAGCTCGTGTAGATTTCACTGAGTATGGGTAGTTATGTGCCAATGACACGTTCTGCTGTCTTCACTACCCATTGCAGGTCATCTTGTTCCAATAGAAATTAAATCAGTTGAGGTCAGCCGTGATATGCAGGCCAAGGAAATTAAAGCTCTTTACCCTCTCTACCTCCTCAGTCCTACTATAGTGGTGTCATCACTCTTCACAATGGTATTGGTGGGATTAATGGGGGAGCAGTCACTGGTGAAAAGAGAGTAGAGGAGGGCACTGAAAACACATCCCTGTGGTGTGCCAGTGTTTAGGATGAGAGTGGATAATGTGATTTCCCATCCTAACGTTCTGGGATCTGTTGCGCAATAAAGTATTCACGAGAACAGTGAGCTGCCTAAGCCCAGGTTATACAGTTTCTGAACCAGTTTATGGGGGATAACGGTGTTAAATGCAGAGCTGCAATCCACAAACAGTATTCTTACACTGGTGTTTCCCTGGTCCAGGTGTATAAGGACTGTGTGGAAAGCTGTAATGACTGCATCTTCTGTCGATCTGTTTGTTCGATATGCAAACTGATGTTAATCACAAAAAGTTTGGCAGAGATGACAGATTTTATGTGAGGGAGTATGATCCTCTCAAAACATTTACTAATGATGGGGGTTAAGGTAACTGGTCGATAGTCATAAAGGCAGTTCACTATGCTTTTCTTTGGTATTGGGATGATCGTAGTTGACTTGCGGCAGGTGGGGACTGTGTTCTGAAGTTGCGCAAGATTAAAAATGGTGAAAATCCCTGCTAGCTGATCTGCACAGTCCTTAAGGATTCTTCCTGTGACTCCATCTGGACCAGATGCTTTCCTTTCGTTGGTTCTGCATAAGGTGGATCTGACTTGGTGTTGCTACAATTGTATGAGGTTGTTTTTCATTTGGTAATGCAGTGAGAATATTTGCCTCTTTCTTTCTTATTCAGAGGCCTGAAGATGGACAGGAAGTGGCTCGTGCTGGGCGGGAATTGAATCAGGAAGTGAATAGACTGATGGTGGCCATGCGGGACATGTTGGCAAACATCCAGTTTCGTGAACCACAGTTGGAGGACAATCCTGACCGAGAAGATGAGGAATGGGACTGATTTAAAAATGAAATATTACCTGAATGAATAAATCATTCACACAGTAGCTGAAAAAGAGAATGTCTGTTTATGAGTTTTTCTTTTTGTGCTAAAGATTAAATCTTTAATGTATTCTATATTCTGTAATACTTCTTATAACTAAAATCTGATAGTGTTGCACATCACACACTGATTATAATGTATAAAGACACAGTAGTCATCAAACCCAAAGAATTGTCTTAAAAATAAAACTTATGCATAAATATATGCATGATAATCAACATTAAAATATGATTGTCATTGCAGTGGTTTTGTTTGAGCCATGTTTAAATAAAATGTCTTTATTTTATGGTTAGGGCTTGGGTATGGTGATGTACTATATATCAATTTGTAATGTTAAAAACTAACTTAAATTTAAATATTACACCTTTGTTTTAAAAAATTAATAAATAGATACATTAAAAATGGTGTATTGTTAGATAATCAGTAGTCTATTTTCATTTGTTATTTTGGGTCAGTTGTGCTGATGTAGTGGCATGTTAATATGTTCATGCACTGAAGGTGTGTACATTTCTTGTTTCTTGCATTGATTGAGAACAGTGTATACATTTACCAACGCAAATGTGGAGCCTTCTTGGTCAGCCATTTTGAATATTGTCATGAAATGCAGAGTTTTACAAGTCCAAAGTTTATATGGTTCTTCGGTACCATGTCCTCAGGGTACCTGCAGAGTTTGAGGCCTACAGGATCAAAATACAATACGATTGTATCTTCTGATTTGGTCTATTGTCATGTGACTGCTCTATTTAGATTACTTGGGTCATGTCATGAAAAATTTACACTAGCCAATGTTATCGTTGCCAATGTTGATTTTTGTTTTTTTTTGCAAACTTTTTCAAACTTACCCTACAAACTTGCTATTCATTGGATTTAAACAACATTTTGCACAAGTTTACAGACTTGAGGGTGGATTTATATCGCTCAATCCATAAGCAGCAACATATGGTGACATTACAGCTTTATAGCCACACCTTATCAACCACCCAATAGACTTATTTAAAATGGTGAGAGGCATCAGTTTGTCTCAGCATTGTAGAGACAAGTTGGTGGCCTCTTTTGACTGAAACTGGCAAGTAGTCTTTAATTCTTACCATGGAAACTGTCCAGCCACGCCCTAGTATCCATTTAGAGAACCCTAGCAACCAACATGGATTAGCTATATCTCAGCACTAGAACATCATAGAGACATGGGAGTTGGGGTTTTTATTCACACACACATCTGTCTATTGGAACATTGTAGAGACGAGGTTGGGTTTATTTGACTCAGGCTGTCAGTTGCCTTGGTATTGGTACCATATAATGGAAGGTATTGCCCTGGCAGTTTCCTAACCACATCCTAGCAAACTTATAACATTGTGCATAAGCCATATATTAGTATATCTATCATTCTGGTCGTGCTAGCATCATGCTACGTCATGTTAGCAACATGTTATATGATGCTAGCATCATGCTATTTTATTCTAAATCATACTAGCATCATATTAAAACATGTTAGCATCATGTTAGCATGATTAAAACATGTTGACATTGTTTAAATATTCCAATATTTAAATAAGTTTTGCCATGGCAAGCACTATTCACATTTTCTTCTGAAAATGTACTTAGTATGTAATCTAGTAGTGCTTTTACTGTACGTACTAATGGCAGCTTTGAGAAATTATCCCAACCAATTTTCTGATGTGACATCACATTAAACTAAGAAAACTTAATACTTTAAAGTGTCATCATAATGTTATCATATCTTATTTGTTTGTCCATATCTTACACTTATACACATTACAATATGCATGTACAGTCATTACATGAATTTTATGGTATTGTGCATCAGGATATAATAAAAAATCTGGTCCTTAGCAGGTATTCATAAAAAGGTATAAACTACCTCAGACATGCAACACAACATTACACTTTATCATTATTTATTTAGCCAAAAAATAGGCCAAAATAGAGAAGCCATGTGTGAAATTAAGTAAACCCTTACTGCTTACATAGCCAGAAATTAAGAGGGTTTGTAGTTCATTGTGGTTTGTGGACATTTGTTTTTGCACAGTCGTGCAATACCATTTCAATTGGATTGAGGTCTGGGGGGATGTTTTGATCCATATTATTTTGATCTATTTTAATGCAACAAGTGTTTCCTTCATGTTTGGCATCCTTCCTTTTGAATCTATGCATTTGTGATTATTACACCCCTGCCTGCCTTTAAAATTAGTTACCTTAAACATAACACAACTTATGTATGATATGGCTTATGTATGTCTACATACAAACCCAGAATCACAAAACCATGCAAACAAGCAACACTGCACTGTTTTTAAGATTATTCCTTTTTTAAGGCACCACATGATCATTTAGTGGTGGTGTTAATGGCAATAGTGGGTGGAGAACTATCTAAAATGCTTGCCTTGTTTGCTGGTTTACCTGGGGCTACAAGCTGGGTTGTGAGCATTCATGTGACCCATCACCTTTAGATCAAACTTAGGACAAACATACCCTCAGGCTGTCCATGATCCGTGATATACTATAGAGCAATATCTAAAGGGTGCTGAGGGGATGCTTGCTGATGTGAGATCATGTAATATGACAAGAATTCAGAAAGCAAGTGTAAAATTTAATTTGACACAAGTCAATTCTTAAATGTCACTTACTTGGTGGTTATGTCATGACCTCATAGACCTGTTTTCCACTGGAGTTTCTTGGGACTTTTTTTGTGAAAATTCACATTTCCTCATGTTCCCATGACACATTTGGTTATTCTAAATATTGTATAGTTATTGTACACAACATATTGGTTATGTGCCAGAAACAAACAGTGGAAACTTAATTTAGCAACTATTTACAATTATTAATAATTTTATATCCTTGCTGCCACAAATCATGAACAAGTTTGTTTACGCCGGTCACTGAAGCACTTAAATTATAGGTCACATAAAAGAAGCTTTGTGTTCAATTTCATGTCCTGACTTTCCCTCTGAATGCTTGTGTGTGATGACTTTAAGTCATAAATACTCAGAGGAAGCATGAACCAGTCTTTTTTTCTGCTAGTTTATAGCATTAATGAATTTCTGTGGTTTGATGTATGAATTCATACAATCTCATTTGTACATTTATCGTACGACCTACTTTCACCCAAGTAATGGTTAGGGGTGATATTGGAGTGGACCTTCATGCTTGCTCTTTCTCTCAAAAATGTGTTTTTGTACAATTCACATCATTTGAACAAGCTTATAGAGTGGAGTAAGCAAATCAAGATTGTGATCTGATCGTACAAGTGGGGGAGGGCAAAGGAGCTGTATGCTTCCTTGACATTGGCATATAGTAGATCTAGTGTTCTGTTTTCTTTGGTTGAACATTCCAAAACTGTTGAAAAGTAGGTACAATTAAAGAGAGAGACACATTAAGGCATCTGGGTGTTGTGTTTGCAATTTTGCTAATTCAATTCAGTTCTTATTATATTCAATTTATTTCTATAGTGCTTTTTACGTTTTTTTAGCACGTGTAAACAAAGGGTTCCCCAGCGCTTGCAGTCTATGAGCGGCATACCGAGTAAGCAAAGTAGCATAAAAAAACAACTTCATTTCAAAAAGATTTGAAACAAAAATAACAGAAACATAACTTCCAGTGCCATACTAGTGGCAGCTTTGTGTATATTGCACATCGGTTGTGTGCATTTTTCACAATGCACAGACATGATGTGCATTGTGAAAAATGCTTTAAAAAATTAAAATTCTTAGCACCCATCTTTTTTTGTACCTTGTTATAAAGATATTTTCATATTGCTTTAATTAATCTCATGTGGCACACTAACAGTGACTTCATCTCATTACAAATAGCCCATAAGGACCAAAACCAGGGTCAAGTAAAGACCTCAAGCAAGTTTTAGAATGGGTCATATGACACATGTGACTTAGCCTGAAGGAAACAGACAGATTATTTTGAAATGTAGAATTTCAAAACTTTGTGATTTTTAGCGGGCCTCATACATACTTTTTGCACACTGCCGGCCATGTTGTCCCAGCACGTATGAAATTAAAAGTCATTTTTTCCATATGGAAAAATTAATTTAGAGATATATTTTAGATTTAAAGATAATGTATTAACCTATAAAGACACACCTGTTATGAACTCTGAGATGTGGTTTATGTTTCTGTTAAAGCCACCATTCTGTGAATTACTTAATTCAATTAGATTTCTATAGTACTTTGGATTTTTTTAAAGGCAGCTGTGCAAAAAAACCCCAAAATATTAAGCTTAACCAGGCTTGGTCAGGCAGGCCAGATCTTTTCTGTGTTTACAGCATGAACTTTGAACTATGTCCATTAATTCTCAAAGTACTATATTTAAATATGTTTAGATATAGTCTAAATATGTTTAAATATATATAAAAGATGTATGCCATTATATAGGCTGTCTTTGGAAATTGTAAACTTAGATAATGTTTAAATGGGGGACAAAATAATACAATTCCATTGCTTCCCAGTAAGTTATCAAACTAAAATCACCTGCAATGCAGTTGGATCACCTGCAATGCAGAGAGCTTTGCGGGTGAGACGGGTGCTGCAGATGTCTTGGAAGGAGGGGAGAGAGACACCAACAATCTTCTCAGCTGCTCTCACTATGCGTTGGAGGGTCTTCCTGGCAGGATGCGTTGCAGGCGCCATACCACACAGTGATGCAGCATGTCAGAATGCTCTCAATGGTGCCTCTGTAGAAGGTGCACATGATGGGGGTTGGGGCTCTTGCTGCTGTGATTTCTTGGCCAGTAATGCAGTGTTGTGAGTCCAGGAGAGGTTTTCTGAGATGTGCACACCCAGGAACTTAGTGCTTCTCACTGTTTCCACAGTCGCACCATGGATAGTCAGAGAAGCATGCTGAGTGTGCATTCTCTTAAAGTCGACAACAATCTCCTTTGTCTTCTCCACGTTTAGAGAGAGATTATTGTCTTTGCACCACGTGACCAGGCAGTTCACCTCGCTCCTGTAGTCGGTCTCATCTTTGTTGCTGATGAGACCCACCACAGCCGTGTCATCTGCAAACTTGATAAAGAGGTTGGAGCTGTATGATGAAGTGCAGTCATGAGTTAGCAGGGTGAAGAGAAGGGGGCTCAGCACACATCCTTGAGGGGCCCCTGTGTTCAATGTGATGGTTCTGGATGTGTTGTCGCCGACCTGTAAAGGGACACAAGCACACATATGAATAGTTGAAAACACCACATTTCAACATAAGAACCTAACATAAGAAAAAACTATATATAGAAGGTGGAAGGAGTACATAATTGCTCTGGGCCATTTTGCAGTCTTATGACTTGACAGCCACAGTAACTCAGGGAGATAGGGAGTATAACAGAGAACAACATCTGTGATTTGGTTACATAACTTAGTGATTTGGCACTAGCCAGACGTCACCATTGGCGTAATCAGCATATGACACCACTGCAAGTGTTATGACATCCTAAACAACTTGCATAACACATGCAAAACATCCTACAGCACTGCTACTACAATAATGAATTTGGTTTCCAAAACTTTTACCAAAGACTTTCATATAAAACTTTTCTGCTATGTTATACAGAGATGAAGGTTTTTATATTAAAATGTATATTTACACATTAAAAGGTTTGTTAATTACATATATATTTTCAACCACATGATGTGAGGTGATAAACCCACAAATGCAAAAGGCAATTCATGTTTATGTCATGTGGTCAGTTGAGATGGAGGGAAAGAAGGACAGAAGGAGGAGAGCAAAACATCATCACCAGCACTGACACCAGCAGACAGAGGACCTGCCTTTCCTGAAGACCACGAGGTTTTACAACATGTAAGTCCTTATGACTTCAGTACAGTCGTTTGATTTTGACGACGAAGCCGACAAATGACAGTACAGTGAAGTCTGAGGCGGTGCCGGTCAAGAGCGCAGGTTTGCGGACTCAACGTTACGCTGTTCATTACTGCGCAGCCGATAAAAAAGGTAAAGCATGCTTGGTTTTGTTTCTCAAACCTGCGTGTTTGTAGTGGAAAAACTCGTAGGAAAAAATTGTGTAATCAGAACACGCGCATTGGTTTTAGACTTTGGTTATCATGCGCTTGTAAGGTTTATCAACTTTATAAAGTCGAATTATCTCTTTTATAAGGTGTGTGCTGGATGGAAAGAACATCTTAAACGGACTGAATGAGGAATGACCCGTTGAAACATGAACTACTCGTCACGCCATCACTCCGGCATAACGCACATGGATCACAGCGCACAACACTCGTTCAACACTGAAATGAACATCACATTCAACAACAACAACTTAACGCCGGGAGACACGAACGCCACAGGCATCGCGCAAATAATGATCCCACAGGAGCTGTTTCTCGTGCTCGGCCTGATTAGTTTGGTGGAAAACATTTTAGTGGTGTCTGCCATCATCAAAAACAGGAACCTCCATTCGCCTATGTATTATTTCATCTGCTGTCTGGCGGTGTCAGATATGCTGGTGAGCGTCAGTAACGTGGTGGAGACGCTCTTTATGTTATTGACGGAGCAAGGGCTGCTGCACGTCACTGCGAAGATGCTGCAGCACTTGGACAACGTGATTGATATAATGATCTGCAGTTCAGTCGTGTCCTCGTTGTCGTTCCTGTGCACCATCGCGGCGGACCGCTACATCACCATCTTTTACGCGCTTCGGTACCACAGCATCATGACCACGCAGCGCGCCGTGGCCATCATTGCAGTGGTTTGGCTCACAAGCATCACCTCCAGCTCGTTATTTATCGTGTACCACACAGACAACGCCGTCATCGCCTGTCTTGTGACGTTTTTCGGCTTGACGTTGGTGTTTACGGCGGTTCTGTACCTGCACATGTTCGTCCTGGCCCACGTTCACTCCAGACGCATCATGGCTCTCCATAAAAGCCGCCGGCAGACCACAAGCATGAAGGGCGCGATTACACTGACCATCTTGCTCGGCGTTTTTATCATCTGCTGGGGGCCGTTCTTCCTCCACCTTATCCTCATCCTCATTTGTCCCACAAACCCTTACTGCAAGTGTTATTTCAGCCACTTTAACCTGTTTCTAATCCTCATCATATGCAACTCGCTTATTGACCCTGTCATTTACGCTTACCGCAGTCACGAGCTGCGCAAGACGCTGAAAGAAATCGTGTTCTGCTCGTGGTGCTTTGTAATGTGAGATGTTTTAAGAGCTGTTTGTTAAACGTGGAGCAAGATCACAAGAGAACCTGAACTGAGCTTCAGTTCAGCGTTCAGCAAAACAATTACACAACAAACTGACAGTATCCTACTGGATTTACGCTATAGATAATGCGTCTATATAACCTATAAAACCTATATATATATAGGTCTATATAACCTGTAAATTAAATCCTTTATAATTTCATAAAAAAAAACACTTTGACAGTTCAAATCAATTTGATCCAAATTAAATTTTGCAAGTTTAAGTGCTTCAATAAATTAAGTTTCAAATCCTTGGTACTGTTATTTTATACACTTGGAGCCTATAAAGTGTGTGTATACCAAATGCAATCCAAGAAACTGGAATGCACTGTATAGTTAAAATGAAATGTTCCAGTGTCTTATAAAACGTTAATAAATAAAACGTTTTTGGTAGCGCTTCACAGAAAGGTTCAATTTTTGAACACTACATTAATAATCTAACTAACAGTAAAAAACACACTGCATTTATTAATCTTAGTTAATTCCAACATTTAATAATACATTTTTAAATCAATTGTATTCATTAACATTAGTTCATGCACAATTAACTAATATGATCATCTGTATTATTAACTAACATTAACAAATAATAATACATGCTGTAAAATGTAATGTTTATTGTTATTTCATTTTAGCT
>JAZGTK010016873.1:0-12527 GCA_036877625.1 Ambastaia sidthimunki
TGGCAATTCTACCCTTAAATGCTTTCACAATAAAGATTTAGTTTTTACTTTGCGCTGCAGCGGTGGCCTGGTCTGCCTCTGTCTGTTCGTTCTCTGCTGGGCAAAAGTCATTGCCGTTCTCTGTCTCTGGGCTTTCGTAGGGAGAGGAACCCTGCTCAACCTTGCCACTCTGGTGACCCGGTCCACCGTTGGCCTCGGCGGACAGGACCTTGCCCGGGGTTTCAGTGTGTCTCTGTCCAGGAGATTCTGGCTCTTGCTGGCTGACCGGAGAATGCTGCCTGTGTCTTTCTCTTTCCATCTGCTTAGCTTCCTGGAGCTGGAAGACACACAAACACAAGGTCACAAGGTGATGTTCACGGCGTTCAGACATATTCTTCTGGGCAGCTGGAAGCCTAAAGCCAAGCTGATGTTCATCACCTTCTCTGAGCGGGAGGTAAATAAATTTAGGAATATTTAGGCATTTAGGAATGTTTTCATCTGTCATTTAAAATAACAAGAAACACAAGACCAGTATCTTTTAGCATCTTACTGTAAATGCAGACAATGTTTGTTTCACAGAGACAGATGATTTGATTACATGCACATGGAATGACAACCTAGACTGAGCCAAATGAATCATGCTTACGGTACTATGGTAAACAGTGTTTTAAAGCACAATGGGTTTAGGGCCCCTGACTAACAGTTCTGTATCACTGTGGAAACATATATATTGTGCAATGACCAAAATCAGTGGCATGTATATGATTTTCCACAGATGTAGGTTACACCATGAACAATTTAAGACCCTCTCTCTTTGTCCCAGGAACCTATCAGTGATGCTTTAAGGTGGGTCTTAGCAAAGGGTCAATTGTTGTTGTATAATCTATTTTAATCCTAATACTTATTATATGGTAAGTAAATGTATATGCAAATGATTCATTACATCCATTTATTAATCAGGCAGGAAGCACCTTTAATGCAAAAGTCTTGTTAATAAAGGATGAAAGACAAATGTGCTCAGATTCTCATCTTCAGTCATCTGCCTGGTCTACACCGATTAAACAAAGCCCCATCTTCAATATTTTAAAGCTGATTAGTTATACGTAATGAGTTTGGCTGTGTCATAATGTGTCAGACTGTGTCCAGACTGCTAACTGTGTGACAGGGCGTTTCGCTCGTTCCAAAACTGTGAGCGTCACTTCTGAAGGCATCATTTTGAAACATCTAAACAGCTGGCTGTCTTCATTCACACATGCAGCCATCTGAATCACACAAATGCACACAGCTCTTCTTTTACACCTGGAATTAACATTCATCCTGGATCATATATACACACACACAACACTTCAGTGAACATATGTGGCTTGCCTGACATCTACATGCAATGACAAAGATCATAGGGCATTTAATACACAAACTCTACTTTTAGTGGCTCTAAGATCATATACAAGAAATGCATATGCTGATAAAATATACAGCTTTTAGACACTTTGGGTAAAAACATCAGCCACATGCCTAAATGTATGTGTATGTGAATTCTTGTGATTGGATCAGCTGAGAGCTGAGATTTAATACCCGAGTCTGAGACTCAGGCTGACTTAGACTCGTAACAAGCCGACCTGAGACATGACTTAGACTATATTTAGAACCAACTCTACAAAATCATTTATCTGAATACTGCAACACCAATAAGTCTGTCTGGCACTCTCTGTCACTTTGTAATCCTGTAAAAATCTCCAGCAACAGCCTAAGTAAAACTGCACAAAACGGTATTATTAGAAAAACTACAGGGTTAATAAAAACCCGCAGGATACAGAAAACTACATGTTTAAGAGTTTTAAGACTTGACTTGGCCTTTAAACACTTTAATTTTGACTTCTGCTTATGACGGATGTTAACACCAGGTGTAAACATTGCGGCACAACCGCAGAGAGAAAACCATTTCAATCAGTCTCTTACGTAACACATAAACATGGTACAGACAGATGAAAAGAACAAATCGTTTATGGATGGGAAGACTGCAGGCAAAAACGCAATGAAGCCAAGACAAGCAGACCAGAGCGAGACATCGGATAGACATCAGTGAGAGATACACAGAGTCAGAGTGACGGATGATGCTGATGTACACAAACCAGAAGAACTTCAAGATCAAGCAAATTTCAAGGCAGTCCTGTCACTCTTTACCTGACGATCACGCTTTCTGGATGCCAAAGACCAACTGATCTTGTGATTTGTAAGCTATATTTCAAGAGGGTGGGGAGAAGGAGGAGAGGCATCAACCAAACAGAAAGAAGAGATGTTAGATAAAGACGTTATTTCAGGCCCATATCACCAGAGGAGAGGTGACAAATTCACTCACTGCTTGGTTTTCCATGCGGGCAAAAATCACATTCAGCATCTGGGTGAGGGTGGCTTTGGCCGTGGTCTGGTTGATGAGGTTCTTACTGGCCAGATAGATGTTGTAGCACGTTCTCACAGCCTGTAGAACGGTACCTTCATGGATCTCAATCTGCTGGGAGGTCACGGCCGTAAGCAAGGCCTGAAACACAAGGACAAATCAACACCCGTATCAGGCCGGACAAAGTTAAGCCACGACTGTGGCGATAAATCTTACGAATGCAGCCACACGACATGGGAACATTATTATTTACTACTTTAGATGCTGGAATTTGGAAGTTTAAAGAGATTAAGCTCAACATGGGAGTGAGATCAAAGTGGTCTGACTGCTTTCAGTCACTCCACATTCCAAAACGAGATTTGTAAAACAACAGCTTAGTCAAATGTTGGTATGGAAATGCTAGTGCTACAGGTTAGGGCTGTTCCACATGTAGAACAATCAGTCACATAAACAAACACATTCTCTCTATAGCTTTATTATTGGCTCTTTGCATTACTTCCTTTAAAGTCTGTTTTCCATATTTATTTTTAGTTTTAGTGCTTGGTATTTCATTTACTTATTTTCCTGTGTAAACCTTTTTCAGAGTTTTAACATCACAGGGTCAGTAAAATAATATTGTGAATGATTGTGTATGCAGTTCACATAATCAATTTTAAATTGCTTTATTTTTATGTGAATCTCTTTATTGATTCAATTGATTCAAACGTCTATTTGGCTACAATGGTTGTTTGGTCAAAACTGACATTCTGAACTGTTGTGTTCATGTGTCATCTAACTTAAGAACCTCTGACCTTTATAATTTGCAACTGGACGCCTTCATCCGTCTGCGGTCCTTGGAAACAGCCGCATATCGTCTCTATGATCCTGTCGATGAGCTTCTTTCCGGGGATAGTGTTGTCTGGAGCGCTGCCCGTCAGGTGACCGTACGCTATGAGCTTCTGTAGAGCAAACAACACAATGCGTTAGATCTCTCAATATCAAGATAATCATACTGACATGAGCGATAAGACACTGACCTGTAAACAGTCTAAAGACGTGATGACGATGCGAGGACATTTGGACTGACAGGCCAACTCGAACGGCAGGAAGTACCTATCAGCTTCAATGAAGCTGGTCTTGGATTTGATTGGTGGCAAAGTGCTGGAGCTGGACTTGTTGTCTCCAGCTGGTGGGCTTCAGAACAAAAACAAACAACAACAAAACGCATAATCAACGTTTGAATCGGCAATTGTGTTTAGTAAAATTAGCATCAAGGTCCTATGCTCAGAGGGTAAAAAAAGGCCTGATCGGGACAAGCGCGAGAGCTTTGGCATAGGAAAACATTATCTACATTATTTAGTGTATTGAAACGTCAACAATGATTTGTGGTAGTCTTAAAAGTATCACTTAAAATGGGTTGACGATCACAAATCATTTTCCATTTTCAAATGTTTTTATGACTTTCACAATATTTCAAATATATAGGACGTTTAGAACTTTATACTTTCAAATTTAGAACTTTAGAACTTTATATAGACGTTTAGAACTATATACTTTCGGGGGGCCCAGAATTTGCATCTACAGTCCAGATGTTCAGTCTATAATTCCCAGCTACAGTACAGCAAATGTTACCAGGGCAAGCAAATATATTTACTACTGGTCTAACTTGAACATGCAGGCACCAAATGATTCTACTTTTAGGAATGGAGGAAGCTCTCGAGTCACACTGCAGTGGATGTGACCTAGACTGCAATTCCTCACTATATATCCAGCCAGTACATTAGAGAGACCAGCATGAGCAGAGCTGGAGAGAAGCCAGCACAGACTCACTGGCGGGCTTAGCTGGAAGCTTTCTGAATTCTTTCAGCAAGTCGAGCTGATGAGTGCACTGGGACACAGGAATTAGGGGGAGAAGAGAGTGATGGTGGAGAATGTGATGAAGAGTAAATGGAGCAGTGGAGGGACAGAATGAAAAAGGGAGTGAGAGTAAAGAAGTGGAAGACAAACACCAGCTGTATCCTGATTTGCATACTATTTGTAGTATGCAGTATACGAGATGAGGATTAATGTATCCCAAATCACAGCAGGTTGGAAATAGTATGTCACATGCGCCTGGACGGCAAACTATTTGTGGTGTATTTTTGAAGTATGCTTTTGGGGCTAATATTACCCGTAACCCTTTGCCCTACGTTTCTCTTTCAATATTTTCAGCTGTAGAAAAATGGGGTCACAGCAGTCTAGAAATGTACGAGCCAAAAATACTAAATTAGCTGCTAATTAGATGCTAATGCTAACATACAAATGCGCATGAATTTCGCAACAAAAAGGTCTGTGGAATCAAGACACAATTTTAGGACACTGTAAAACTGTTTCCCACACAGCTGACGCTAAATCTACAGCACAGCCCAAAATAAATTCTACTTGTGCAATATGAATTTAATACAACAAGAAAACCTTAAAACAATGCAGAGAAAACACATCTTTCTTTTGCCTTAGTCTTATATTTACTTGCTGCCAAAATCAATACAAATAAATCCCATGCAACTAGTATAGTCAGATTCATAAACAAATGACTCCAGATCTTCAAATAAATCTCTCAAAAAGACCATTTAAATAAGTTACCAACTTCAATAAGTCTATTAAGTCCTTGACGGAATGAACTAAATGAATATGTTAGTACCTACATACTACATACTCACGTTAAGTATACATATTGGGATGCTTCCATGCAGTGTTGCCGTGGCAATAAGGTCTCAGCTGGCTAACTTATCACAAACTGACTTAGCTGAAGTCAGCTACAGTATAATAAAGCTCTTCCCATTGGCTCAGCTCATTTTCACTCCTCTCCTCACTTCTCACTTCTCCTTCATTCACTCTCATTAATCTGTCTGTGGTGGGATTAGCCAGCTCATGTTTTTAATTGACATAAATTGAGCTATAGTCAGACTGCAAGGGGAAAGACTAGAGCTCCTCGGAGTCCAGAGATTACCTCACACAGCTCTCGCTCAGCCTGAACTTTCCTTTTCTCTCTCGCCCTTTATCAAAACAAGTCTTATTTCCATAGAGTAAAAACAACTCTGCACTCAACATCTGCTAACAATATGTTTTAAAGGAATGTGCTCAGTGTTCCATACGAGTTCATCTCTATCAACAAAATATTCTATTATTTTTATTTTGTTAAATAGACTTTAAAACACAAAAAATGGATGTTTATAGCAATATGCTACTAAATTTCAAAAATATGTAAAAATTATGCTAGTACACTAGCATAGTGGCGCCTTCAAAGCTAATAGATTTGAACTAAAAGCAACAAAACTTTAATTTTGATTTGAGATCTTAACAGTTTCAAAATTTAATAAACCTTAAATACCCCAAAATGATCTGCTGAATGTCATTTTATTACATTGACAGAAAATGTCTAAGTAACATATTGTTGAAATTACATCGTCCAGATGCAAGACTTGATTTACAGAGTGTGTGTGTGTGTGAGGGACAGAGATCGACAAACAGAGGAAAAACAACAAAAGGTAGAAATATCAAAGCATACAAAAACAAACACAAAGCAAGACAGCTGGGGGGAACAGGTGAGATGTGAGTTGGTGGATGCAAGCGTGAATAAATGCTGCCCCGGGGAGCCATACAAGATGAAGAGCTTTAGGAAGGTGAGACGGGGCCTTAGAACGAGCAGTTCTGGTCCTGCAGAGCCCTGAACAAACAGCGAGGTTTCCAAACACGTTAGCAACACAAGCATCTTCCATCGGCCGTGAATACACAGACAGATCACAAAGAGGGCGAGACATCGGCCAAAACACAAAGGGACCGCATGTGGTGACCCTCTGGAAAATGTCAGCACTGCATTAGAAGAATGGAGTCTGACAATAACACAGAAGAATTTGGTGTATGGTTTGAGAAATGGACTTACCTTAATTTCTCTGATTCCGCCTTGATTTCCTCTGCAAAGAGAAAAATCAGAATTACTAAACTGTGGAGCACAGAAAAAAATTAATCAGACGGTTGCCTTGTTTACGGTCTGCTGCCAGGAAAATACAAGCATTACAAGTTCAAAGAGCAGCTTTTAAGATGCAGTATCGCATTTTGTGACAAATCCCCCCCAAAACAACCTGAAGGAACATTACACCTACATTAACTGGGTTTTTGCATTTTTTGAAATCGTTTGAAGGCTTTGCTGAGCTTGGCAACTGGGTATGTGTTTGCTAAAGTGTTTTGCAGTGGTTTTCAGCATGTTGCTATGCAATTACAAGGATTTCCCAAGTGGTTGCTAAGGCGTTGATAGGCTGTCTTGAGTAGTCGCTTTCCTAGATTAAAGGTTTCCATGACATTCCGCTCCCAAGATATGGCTCAGGTCTGTTGGATGTTTTTGTTGGGTTTGCTTTGTAATTCACCAGGTAAAAAACGCAAGTTGCTGAGAAAAATAATACAGCTAGAAGACTGTCACATGATTTCAGGTATCATCCATGTGTTTAGCACAAGGAGTGCAGGTAACAGACAGTTCACCCAAAAATGAAATGTTAATCCAACCCTGTTATTACTTATTTTTTGCTTCTGAGAAACACAAGCGTAGAATTTCTGAAGTAGAATAACAGTGGTAACAAATAACCCATTGACTTCCACTGTATGGACACACAACCACAGAGACATTTTTCAAAATATCTTTTTTGTGTTCCACAGAAGAAAAAAGCAATATTGGTTTAGAATACAAAGAGGGTGAGTAAATAACATAAAATTAACAATGAAGAAAGTGGAGAGCGAGATGTAGGATTCCAACTACGTTCTTCTGAGGTGGCCTCAATGGCATCAAACATAAAGACATCTCCATTATTTATCTGACTAGCTGAACAACCTCCAGAGACATAGACCTCCAACACTGAAGAATATATTCAGCTTTAAAACCTCTTCCTTAGAAATCACTCATTACTTACATATGAGAAAGAACATCAGTAAAGATGATGTACTAATGAGAGTCAGAGTCAGAGGTTCTCACTGCAAACTTCTGAAAGCTTCTAAATGACGTAAATAAGACTTTAAATTAGTTGCAACAACTTCATTCATTAGCACACAACCGCTCGCCATCCCTCGCAGGTCAGGATTTCTGACTGCAATCTGTGATGGAGTCTTGAAAGCAGTTTGGATTGAATATGTTGACGCTGAACAAGAGCCTCTGGTCTAATCGTGCAACTGCTGTCATGAATGACTAAGTGTTCAGTAAGTGTTCAGCACATTTGCTACTAAAAACTAAAGAACTTTAATGTGTCATTATTGGCTAAGTATTCTTAACTATACTAACTATTCTTATAGTATTCTTTCTTGTCTGCCCTTTTGGATCACAGCCCCGCACAATCCATTCCTGGTTTTACATGCAGCCCCCAACACTGATTGGTCTGATCAGAGTAAAGCAAGAATAGTCAATGAGTTCACTGCAGTGGAGGATGTAGATCAGTGTTAGCGGGAGACTGACTGTCGCTGGATAAACACGGAAACCATAGCAACATGTACTGTTACCTGAGTTTTCAGAAGAGAATACCCTTGGTATAAATTGGTCTTAATCTACTGCATTAGGTCCATTCAGCACACTTATTTTTCTAATCTTCACATGAACTGACCTTGAAAAAGCTTTTGAAAAAGGCTCGAGCAAACAAACGAACAGAGTAAAACAAATAACAGCCTTCACATCACAGCTGAAACGTCACAGAACAATCAAACAGAAAAGCGTCCCATTTAAAGGTGCTACACAAATCCAGGGTGGTTTGTGACTTAAAGTAGTCCAAACTCTACATGGTTTGTCGAAATACATTTATAGTCACAATAGTTGAGTAATACATCTATCATTTTAAGACAACAATCTATAACTTTTGCCTCTCTACCGCCATCTCTGTTTGAACCATAAAATTGCAGGTTACTTTACGTATGTCAAAGCCAAAATGACATCTACTGAAAAAATTTGACCCTACAGCTCTGATTATAAACCATCATCATAAACTTATCATAGGGAATCGAGGTAAGGTTAAAAAGATCATGTTAAACACTGATCTGTCATGTACTTGCTCAATAACCCAAAAAAATTACAAATTGCAGTTTTACTATAATATTTAAAAATAATTATGATAAATGCAGAAGGATTTTTGTATTTAATATTTCCCTTTTCTCATGCATAGTGTTATCATGTTAGTGATCTAAGACAGTTTGGCACCTGATATTAAAACGACATCAATAACGAATTATCAGAAAGTGTTATAATTGGGGTATTCTAATAAATAATTATGAATTTGAATTACAGTGTATTAATACTACACAGCACTGTAAGCTATAGTCAGTAGTCAGACCTAAAATAATACACTTCTACTGAATGTAATTACCAACTCACACATAATACATTGTTACATTAAATGAGAAATAAAAGCCCAACTGAAATAAACAATATCTGTATTTCACATTTAAATGATTGTGTTTGAGACAATTACTCTAGCTGTTATTGCTAAAAGAAAAGCAATAAAGCACTTACACTTATTTTCTAACCACATGATATATGACAAGCTTCCAACAACAAGTAATTTGTTTGTCAAAGCTGAACGAAAGAACACTGTGGAGTACAACACAATAACACACAATTTTAAACTAATGGGACGGAATGTCCTATCGTTTAATGCTAAATAAACAAAAGTTAAAACGAAGCCAATTAAAATGAAAGAATCTGCTTTTATCGTGTCACATCTGGTTAGGACCATCAAATTCCATCAAGAAATTGTTTTTCACATGCAGTAACTGCATCGATACAAAATAAATGCTGGTGTTTTAAAGCCACAATTCGTAACCTTTGGCTATCAAGTCAGTTATTGAGTAAGTACGTAACAGACCAGTGTTCAAAACTATCTCCTTGACGTACTCCAATTCGCATCAGTAAGATTTATAACTTAAGCTCTCTCATCCAATTTCCCAGGAAATGTCTTCAGCATACAAAACATAAAAGTACATAAAGTAACCTGCAATTTCATGTTTCAAACAGAGATGGCAACAGCGAGGCAAAAGTTTAGAATCACAGCTTAAATGTAAACCAATAGTCAAATGACAGAATGAAACCAAATACACTTGAACTCTCTACATAAATATTTAGACATTGAGACCTTTTATCCAAAACATTTTAACCAAAAACTGCACTATCGCCCTCCCTGGAGCAACCTGGTAAAGTGTCTTCAAGGACCCAGTGGTAACTGGCCTAGTGTAGAATTGAGGAACCTCTACATATTGGCTGTTTAAAATGATCCTACACATCCCATAAATATGATAAATGCCACAAAACAGAGTCATACTGATTGCCACACTGCTGCATGTTAACAGTTAGCGCCATTATGCTCTTGAAATGTTGCCAGCACACACACTTCCTGAGCCAACAGTTGGAACAACATATTATGACGCTGCATTAATACGTTTCTTCAGTTACAATGAGCTTCAAGGGGTTGATATGAAATCTGACAGCTTTACACAGCACTCACGATCTCCAACCCAAAGTGTAATAAATAAATAAACAAAACCTTCTGTCAGCTGCATGGAGATCATAAATGAACGGCTGGTTGATGATGATGTTTGAGATTTTTAATTTTGAATCTTGATTTACTAGATTTGATTAATATCGTAATGGTATTAAAATAAGTACGAGGCTTTGATTTAAATTAAATGTAATAAGAGTGGATTTGGCAAATGAGAGGCACAGAATTGTTGGTCCAATCAGAACCCAAAATGACCCACATTAGGTGGATCTCTCTGTGCTTTATCAGGGCCTCCAGACCTTCTGTGAGTCTCTTCTCTGGAACACAGTATTTCACACAGGCATGGAAAAATAAACAGACTTAAGCAGACCTACTGTATTCAGCTGCCAATGAAAGAGTGTGTGTGTGTGTGTGTGTGTGTGTGTGTGTGTGTGTGTGTTTGAGGACCAGTGTGACCAGTTAGACCATCTGAGTAAAGACAAAGAGAGTAAAGGGAGGACATTTTGGCCATTTTGACATTTAAAGGGCTGTTTGAAGGTAAACTTGGTTTTAAGGGGTTAGGCACTAGATAAAGATTGTATTATGTCAGTGAATGTCCTCAGAAAGATGGTATGTTTGTGTGTGTAAAAGAGACACAAAATGACAACGCACACACACAAATCCTGTTATATTGTCAGTTCTCTCCCACCTCTAAACACACTTCATGTCTCTTAAATACCTCTAGCCAATGGACTGCATCACATGAAAGCTGCATAAAATAAAACCAGACTGTTACATTTGTCATTTACAAAACAAGATGACTGGTGCTTGCCTGTGCAAAATGCACCTCCATGATGAAAGAGCGTTGCTATGAAGTTAATAAAATGTTCTTACTAGCACATTGCTATGCAGCTGCTAGGTGGTTGCTAAGGATTTCTGGATGGTTGTTTACCAGCCTCCATATATATGACTTGTAATGCTCCTTCACTATGAAAGGCAAACATTTAGATATTTTTATAATTTATAAAATCAGACTGCTTTGAAAAGTAACAGCTCACCTCACACATGTGCTTTGCCCTGGGACTTCCTAGAGAAAATCTTCCCTTTTGAAAACTGATACAGACGGTCAACACAAAGAACTCAGTGTTTGAGAAACCAGACTCTTCCTGATTCCTCAACACAGAAACACTGGCTACTATCTATTATCCAACTTAAAGAAATAGGCTTATCATAATGGCCAGACATTCAGGTGTAACACAAATGTTTTAGATTATACCTCAGGTATTTTTGTTGCCTTATATCGATAGGACAGGGCAGCAGAGACAGGAAATTACAGGGAAAGTGGGAAACCATTTCCCAGGACACAAGTAATGACAGTTTTATACGGCTGAGGGTCGTCCAATAGGCTAACCCTACAGAAACAGTTCGGCTCTCAATAAAAACACTCGTATCCAATGTAAATTATGTATTGAGCTCCTACTATGTAGTGGTAAAGATGCTGGTTTGAGATAATTGTGCATTTGGGACAAGAACCGACCGTTCTAAATGATGAAATAACATATCTGCTATCATCTAAACGCACAGAGCGTGATTTACTCCAATCAGAGGAAAAACACCAACTCGATTCGTGTAAACCAAGATCCAGACCAAATAATGAATGCTGCGGGATTCTAGAGTGACTGTGTGTTCACTCTGTACGATCACACAGCATCACTGGACAGCTTATGGTACAAAAGGAAAACATCAGTAATACTACGTAATGCCATCAGAAAATATACAACATACAATTGAGTCTGTGTGGGAATTCATGAACACGAAATAAAAATACTAAATGCACTTTATCAGACCAGAATTGATTCTCATGGTTGGTGGCAAAAAACCCCAAAAAATTCTAGCTCCAGTGTTATAAAATTAAAAGCATTAGGATGGTAATTACTTCACGGGTGTTAGTTATGTTTTTCCATATAGACTGTGACAGGTACACACACACTCCAGCTAAATATGGCTGCTACGCTTCTCATTACTTACACACGTTCTGCACAAACAAGAATCAAGCTATTTACAAGAGCAAGAAACATGTTCAACAACAGAATGTATTCACGAAAACAACAGCGGTTTAACAGCTAACAACTCTAAGCTAACTGTTGCCATTGCCACTTAAACATCATAAATTTGGGTATTCTGTACAGGAACTGAAATTTAAGGGATTTTAACCTGGTTGTTTCACGTAAAACTGAAGACATTGACGAAGACATCAAACAAGTCTGTGTTACACCCGAAACTTTATCAACTTTGGAGGCACAGGTCACAACACTAGTGAAGCAGAAATAGCTTTATTTTCACTCGAGCCCAGAAGCAATGGCTGCGACGGATGGGCTGGGCGCATGCCATGACATGTCACTCCATACAGCTGCACCGTGAGGAGTTTAACTCCTCAGCACGGCGGCAAGCCACGATTGTTGACATGATGATTGTCTTTCCCTCTTCACACCAGTAAATTGCAGACAAGCTTTGTAATTACATATTTCTATTGCCCTCTATCTCAACTCCAACTGTTGAGCCCTAAATATGTATGTGCTGGCTTATCTTCCACCCGCTTTGGTGCTTTTGACAACAGCATGTTGTGAACGAGTGACAACTGCACTGGGACCTTCACCTGGGGCACACAACTCATGGCGTGTAGTATCTGC
>JAZGTK010016874.1:0-12524 GCA_036877625.1 Ambastaia sidthimunki
TTAACAGCATCTGCCAAATGCATAAACTCACACTCAGGAAGGCGATTCCTCCTCATGGCGAGTCTCTCCGCCTTTTTTTTGGCCTCAGCGAGACTGAAGAGAACTCCGTAAACATACTGACGAATTGGCCGGTACAGTTGCACTGCGGAGGGCAGCTCTTTGTTAGCTTCATCCTCAATGGTGACTGATAACTTTATCTCACCCTGCAAGAAACAGACATCAAACACCATCAACCAAACATTTTCTAAAGCCAAGTCAAAGAAAAGGTTATTTTTGCCCCAAATACAGGAGCTTACAACTAAGCTGCTAGTAGCTAAAAGCTGACCTTGGTGAGAACATGGTAGATGTACGGATACATGAGGCCCTTTTTGTGTCTGTGCTCAGCAACCCGTATAACCTCTGGCGCCACCATTGGTAAAGGAGGAGTGGTAATATCCATGTGGTTCCTTGTGGGCATCGAAAGAAGGGATGGAATCTGGGCGTTGACCCCTACGTGACCTCTGCCCTCCAGGCCTTGGTTCACCGGGGAGGTCACAGAAAGGTCAGACTAAATAAGATTAGAATAGGTTGTACATTAATTTACCATTTCCAGATATTTGCAGTTGTCTTGCTTGTAACAATCATTTTCAGGCACTCGTATAGAGCTTCTAATAGGACCTACTTTGTTTTGGTCCCCATTGTTTCCTCCTGGGATATTGTCCATCTGATTTCTCTGTTTGTCCCATCCTTTATGGTCACTTACATGACTGCATTTGACAAGGAGATTCATCAGAACAGAAAATAAGAACAAATGGTATCAGGATTTATGAACACCCAAATTTTTGGATAACCCTTATAAAGAACAATAGTATATAGTACACCAAGGACATTACAAGAACTTACCTACAAGATAAAATTTGAATAGGGTCTGTAATGTTAAGTGATTCAGGCTAAATTGTAAAAAGTTTAAAATTTAATAAAACTTTAATAGAAATAGAAATATTTATGGTTAGAGGTTTGAACAAAACTGAATATTTAACCTGATTATCAAGACAGTGATGCCCTGCAATACATTAATAGTTAAACATATAAACTAGCATAATCTTTAAATCAGTTTCAGGTGTGAAGGGAAAAAGTGAATGATCACTTACAACATAAAACAGTATAACCTGTTTAAACCTGACAACCCTTAAACCCTTGTCAGAACTGAGCTAAATTCACAACTAAAAAAACAGCTGTTTTCCCAAAGATGACAAATTGATCCCACACAAAGTTCCCTGCTGTGGGTCACTCACTTGGCAGTGGATCCTGGGTTCTCCTCATTCTCCGAGGAGGACGATGTGGAGGAGGTGGTGAAGAAGGCCGGATCCGTGTGGTTGGTGCTGCCGGCAGGAACCGGGTTGATGGGGGACAACCTCTCGTAGAGCGGCGTGTGCTGCTTACCATCGTGAGGAATGTTGCTGTAGTTATTCGGATGAGGGTCCGTTTCATGAGCGGGTTCGGCCATCGGAGGGCCGGAGGATCCAGGCTGGACCTTAAGAAACGAACAGAAATGACAGTTTGTCAGGCTGGTGTGGGTGAGGCTGAGTCATTCACAGCACGCCATAATTACGGATGGGAATCGTGAGGAAACATTAATAATTCCGCTTCCGATGTCGGTTCCCTAATGATGCTTTAATGATTCCTTTAGTACTTTTGAGAAAGAAATGTTTGGAAATGCGAAATGCTATTATTATTGCATTTACTGCCATCAGTGCCCTGATGGCAAACAGTGGTCACCAACACTGACATAACAAACTAAAAACAAACAATGTAATTCTTGCAAAACGCTGTCATACAGACTTTTAATGCACAGAAGCAGCATAAATGCTAATAAATGGGCCTATATTCAATTAAGAATACTTCATTACAAAAGACATCAAGACTTCATTACTAAAACAATGTTTCATACCTGCTTTGTTTTTCATTAAAATATTACTTATTACACTAAGATAGGAGCCATATTTTGTATTTTCATTTAAACGTTGTCCTACAAATTTTCAGTCAATAATTAAAATGATTTTAGAGTAAAACACAACAACTGTTATTGTAATAATAATTCTTGGTTTCACAACATAAAAAACATGGTTCTGTTTTTATAATGGAACTGGTTCTGAAAAAGAATCAGTTCTTGGTTTTTAAAGCAGATTCTCACCGCAGGTTTGCCAGGAAAGGAGCTCTGTGGAATGTCAAGCATCTGTGTAGCTACTGGCCCTCCCATCTGATTTGGTCTGACTGTGGGCACAGAAACGTACAATTTCAGTCTGGTTTAATATATGCACTAAAAACTGAAAGAAATTTGGAAAGAATAATAATAAACAATCATTCCCAGCAATGGTACTATTTTTTTTTTTCCAGCACAAAGAATGAGCCTTAACTTAATTTTTCTCATGTTTTTTTCAATACCACACGTCCACCCACTGCAGAAACTGTCTTTGATGCATTAAAAATGCGTGTAGGCACATAAATGCATTGATAGGTGTAATGCGTTCACGCTTAAGTTTGTTACTGAATCGTTTTGGTCAAATCATAAACATCTGAAATCATTTTGATGGCTGATCGCTCGGAATTGTGGAAAGGCTGTTGTACAAACATGTGTCAAACATAATCTCACAAATTGGGAGAGGTGAAATCTAATTAGGTCGTCTTTTTGCATATAATTCATCTGTTGACACGCATTCAAAGAACCTGTTGAAAGTTTTCAGGCAAGCGGAGGAGTTTTTCCAGACTGGCACCCTCTATGCAAGAGTCCTTTCTAAAGAGCCTATTTGTATGCACGGGGCACAACGGCCATTCCAAAGTGCACACGAGGTCCGAGGCAAGTGGGAAAATTTCTCACATTGCTGTGAGGACTGAGGCGGAGATGGTGAAGGGAGAGACACAGTGTGCCTTTAAATTCTGGCTTCAACACAACAGACTGAGACCCAGTGACTGTGTTGACATGTCTTGTTCCACAGCATGAATCAACATGAACAAAAGGCTGTTCTATGCGAGATGGCAAACCAGAAAATGTGCAATCTTACCTGGGTAGTGTGGGAAATGGGGCGGCTTGCTGGCGGTGGCATAATACTCCACAGCTTTTCTGAAGCGAATGACTTTGTCATCTGTTCTGGACTAAATACAAGGCAACACAATTTGAATATGAAACATAAAGGAGTTAGTTTATGAAAAATAAAATTCAATCATCGGTTACTTGTCCTCATGTCATTCGAAACTAATGACTGACTTTCTTCCATGGAACAGAAGAAATTCTGAAAAAAATCCCTCATGTTCCACAGAGGAAAGAAACACAAACGTTTCCCATAATTCCATGGTCTTAAAGGAACTACAATGGCATGTTCGCTAACCTGAGAGTGCTTGAAAATGTCTTTAGCAATAGCCTCCAGATCACTGACATCTTGCAGGCTGCGGACATAGTCGGCCACGGCTCTTATGACAACATCACAGGGAGGAAGAACAAGCTGGTGGGCTCGAACCTGTGTCAGAAAAAACAACCCATCACACCCCCAGAAAATATGATGGGCATCACAGGAGTCCGTATCTGACTGGATACAGCTCTACAATAATCAACTTCATGCTTTAACCTGAGTGAATGATTTGTTCTCAAACAAAACTTAGTAACTTTAAAAAAAACAATCATAAAGTGATAAATACCTAAAACAGGGCCAAATCTGAAGCTGCAAAAATCACTGAGCAAGAACATAAAAGATCAGTGTTCAAAATGGTCTCTTTATCTTACCCTGATCCACAACTGTACGTTTAAAAAAACGATTTGTAATTTGAGCGCTTGGCTCCTGTTTTCAGGAAATGTCAGTCTGGCTTCATTTGACTTCAAAATACATAAAAGAAAGTAAGTAAATATTAACCAGCAATTTTGTTTCACACAAAGTTGGCAATACAGAGGCAAAAGTTACAGATTGCAGCTATTAAAAGAACATTTTGAAGCAATGACCCTGCAACAAAGCAAATCTTTGAGAGCTGACGGTGCCAGTTTGGGACTAG
This sequence comes from Ambastaia sidthimunki, assembly GCA_036877625.1. Taxonomy (NCBI): domain Eukaryota; kingdom Metazoa; phylum Chordata; class Actinopteri; order Cypriniformes; family Botiidae; genus Ambastaia; species Ambastaia sidthimunki. The sequence continues at coordinate 4,021 of JAZGTK010016874.1, forward strand.
ACCAATAATAGCGACAAAATCTGATAAATTATGAATGGATCTGCTAGTCAGGTGTTAAAATCCAGTAGCGCTTACTCGATTCTAGCTCACAGTAAATCAATAACTCCATCTGCCAAGCACAACCAGCATACTAAGAAGACAACACACGGGTTACACACGAAGGCACTGCTCCACTTCTCAGCTCAACATTCCTGTTTACAGTCGAGATTTTCAGCAAGATTCAAAGACGACTGACGAGGGTATTTAAAGCAAAAACGGCGTAAACCGAGGACAATGCTGAAGTGATTTTGCACGGTCCTGATAACTTATTTGCCAGACCTCGTTTCAATCTGGTCGTCAAGGCAACAGGTCACAAAGGCTTGTTACCGAGAGAATCTCACTGAAGTCTTATTATTGCAGCCTTCAAACATTTAAAGGCAGAAAACCTTGATAAACAGTTTAGAGTGCATAAAGGGAAACGTATAAACTCTTAAAGCTTAATTAACAAACGAGAACAAAACAGGCAGACGTGTACACGGGCATTTACACCCTAGATGACAGGAAATCTCGTCTCTGATTGGTGGATTTACCTTCAGGGATGCTAGAGGATGATCAGGACCCAGTAAACTCCAATGAAAGGCAGCCAAATCTTCATCAGGCAGTATGTGATTACCTTCAATATAATATGTGTAATTAAATACAAACCGGTATTCACTTATGATAACGTACTGTTGAGATAGCAGCTAACCAATCAGTGCTCTCCATATGCAACGAAAATAAACAATATGTTGCATAATGTTACTAATCACATCCCAGCATCGTTTTCTAATGCATTATCAAATAATGCCAGATAACGGTTCATGATACTAAAGTTAAATGAATATATCAGCGCAGTCTTGTGGCTTAATATTTATTCATATGCAATGAATCACAAGTCAAAAACATACCTAGAAGCGAAGCAAAAATGACAAAACGATTTGGATTCAGATTAAGCTGCTTGGCGACCTCGTGCATCAGATACTGGCTGGTTGTCAAGCTTTTGCCGTTGCGACTGAGTTTCAGAGCGTGAGCGCTGAAGTAGTACGGGATGTTGCACAGGGCGTAGTCAGAGTCATACGCCACCAATCCGTGGAACCCATGTTCTCTAAATAAGGCAATAACTTCCTGGTGATGGTCCTCAATGGTCTGGACAACCTGAGACAGGAAGCAAAGTAATGAGTTTATCAGAAGATTAAAAACACATTAGCGACCTTCACTTCACTAAACCGCTTTACAGATTTCCATAAAAAGGTGTGTCGGGTTTTGCCTGAAAATTGTATAAATGTTATTAATTGTATAAACTGGGTATTGTATAAATGTTTCCCGTCTAATTCTGTAATTGATGGGACCTTGTAGCACCCATAAGCAAAATCTTTGCTTTAAAAGGAAGCTCATTTGAAACTAGGTTATACGTTAAGCAACAGAATGTTGGCTGAGATTTAACTGATATAAAACCACTTGAAAAACTAATTTATTTATTCAAAAACAGCTGTCACTGAAATGTTTGCTAGTACAGATGAATGGTAAGACAATCTGAAAAATATAAAAATAAGTAGGAAATATTTTATCCAGTCCCTGCATAAATAATCATCCAAAAAATGACTTTAAAAAAATAATGCAAACAAAATAATCTCAGCAAAGGATGTCAGAAATCATGTCTCTGGGCTTTTTTCACAACAAGGCCCACAAACTTGGTCACAGCCTGTGGGCTGGTAAATCTCAGCAGAAGTGACGAAGCAGAGCATGCAGCCAATCACAGAGCGCTGCTTACTATTCCTGCGTCACAAGAGCGTGACGGAGCAGCCAATCAGAGAACAGAAGAGGCGGGACTTCCTTTGCCAGCACAGTCTACTACAACATAGCTTCATGTTTGCATTCAAACATAAATTCAGGGTTTTTTTGTTCTCCAAGAGGTTTGTGTGGCATGACAATGTATTAAAACGTATAAAGATGAGCATCTTTTATTCTAGCTGGTGATCCAGGCCAAATGTTTTATATTAAAAGCAGTGAACTAAAACCTTGCAAACTGAAAGGTTATAAAATATTAAAGTGTAATATTTCACAGCATATGCTAAGCTAAGCACATCAAATGGTTATCCAATGGTACATTGTTTTGCATGCGCTTTTAAATGCATTTTTCATCTTTTATGCAAACATGCCAGTCAAAACCAGGTGGACTGCAAAGCCCAAGAGTCAAATCTGTACAGTTGGCTTCTCTCTAAGTCCCCTCAAATGCCTGTGGAAATGAGATGGGACCAGATACCACCAGCATGCCAAACAGGTTTGAGTCCAAGTTGGCCAAAGGCAAGAGTTGCTGACAGTCACAATGTTTGGAGGGCTAAACCATATCACGCCCACTAATGTCAGTCTGCAGAATAACAAAGCCATTGAACTCTACACTCACTAATATAAGATTAAAAGACAAATAAATTAAAATATTAGATGCAATATTGTCAAAGCAGATGAACAAAACTGTCTAGTGGGCTGGTTCGACATATTAAGTTGTATTCAACAATATAGCTGCTGACCTTGGTTATCTGTGTACATAATTCATCTCAACATGAAACCCATGGCAGATATTCAATTCAAGTTGATGACACATCAAGTTAGCGGTCTGGGCTACTAGTTGACAACCTCATACCTAGTCACCGACCATCTAAGGCTGGTTCCGCTAAGCTAATGGCTGCAAATGGGGCAGATGGCCACAACACAACCAGCATCTGCTGCTAAACTCACCCCGATGTGAAACCTGAGGAGCGCCAGGCGGATGCAGTGGGCCATGCACACCGGAGGCAGGAACCAGACCTTGGGCGGCGGGGTTCCCTTGTTCTGGACATGGCTGACGATCTGCTGGGCGGTCTGCCTCTCGTTCACCTGTCGCTTGACCCATTCGTGCAAGCGGCCTTTCTCCAGGGCGCCATTGAAGCACACTAGCAGCTCGATGTTGCCGTTGAAACAGGCTTTGGCGAGGGCGGCGAGGTACCCGAGCATGTGGTTCCACTGGCCCCCGCTCACCCAGTCGGTGTAGAAGCCGCCGTACAGCCGGTGCAGGCAGTTCTCGGCGTCCACCAGCAGCCGGAGCGGAGTTTGAGGGGGTCTCTGCCGGCCGCCGCCGACCAGACTCCCCCGGGCGAGCTTTTGGAGTTCCACCGGCACCACGGCATTGGGGCAATGCTTTTCAATGTATTCCTGGAAACCTTGCACACCCATGACAGCCGCCGTGGGGTGTGATGTCAACTTGAGTTTGAGTTAAAACCAAAAATTTGTCTGGAGGAAATGGAGAGGGAGAGTTGCAACTGGCAGCAGCCTCTCCCCAAACACTGAAAACCGGACTGAAGAAATATTGCGGCGGAGGTGGAGGTTGATCGAAAATCAATCAGATCGGAGATGCATCTGTGGTTTTTGGTGAGTTGTTTTTTGGTTCATGGCTGTTAGCCGCCATGTGCACCTTTACGGAGCCATATCTGCGGTCTGGATGTGTCTGGTGGAGGAGAGACGGAGCGCAGAGACGCAGGACACGTACAGTCGCTGAAGGCGGAGTCTGGAGTTCAGTGGGCGCGGCTGGAAACTGTTGCATGTTCAGTCCGGTTAGTCGCTTTAATAGTTGTATTAAAGTCTATTCTTACCATGACTAGCTTGCATTTACTTACTGGTAAATATTGCATGAGTATCTTGTGTTTATGCACATTACTCATTTTGCAATCGATTACTATCAGGCTCACAATGATATTAAATATGCATCTACAACTATTTAAATCGTAATAGTACTTACTGTATCTAGTAACTATTTTAACCGCGTATGCATTGATTACTAGTAATTATTCTAGTAGTAACTAGTGTTTATGTTTACATTACCGGTTTTGCCATTGACGTCCAATAGGTGCTGTGGTGCATATATTGACGACTTGCTTCTGACACTATGTCGAGTGTGACAACTAGTCTAGTTTGACTACTAACTATTCGTTGGAGTTGGCCTGCTACTTATTTAGTTATAGTATTTGATGATCAGATAGTTTTGCACGAAACATGCTTGATGCTTCTTTACAATAAAGTGTTAAAATGTGTAATTGTAAGTAATTTAATTCGTACTTTTCCATTATAAAATATTTAATTTGTTCTAGTCAATCAGAACCGGTTAAGTTGATCCCAGCAAAGCTGTTTGTTCTGTGTTTAACTGATAGAGGGCGCCAGTGTGTCATTTATAAGTTTATTTCTCTGGGTTAATTCTCAGTTAAGCAGTTTTCTACAAAGTAGTTATTGTGGTTCTTGGTTAAAAGCACACTAGTGACCAAATTTAGTTAACAAGGTAGTCTTGGTTACTATTAAATGTAGACACATTTGAATTTGAAACAATTAGGTATTGTATATTGTGCAGTCACAAACAATAAACATCACATCAACAGAAATAAATTAATTTCATATATCAGTTGAACTGTAAGTAACGTTTTATTTCTGTCAAGAAGAAATAATTTCACATATTATATTGTTGAAAAAACAGAATACAACATTCTTACAGTGTGAAAAAAGATTGAATATGGAAAACTAAAGAAATTAGAATGAAAACAATACATGTTCCAAGTTGTATTCAGAGAAAATATATACATTTTGCTCAAACAGTGAACCTTAAATTATTGTACAAAAATGTTACACATTGTATAGTCATCTACATACATTTTATCTAATTAATACCAAAACCTGAATACAGTGTTGGGCATTATAAAAGTGCAATTTTTCCTAAAATTAAAGTCTAAGGTTTGGCTGGGCAAGTACATCATACAATTTTAATAAGACAAATAGTTGCTGGTTACTGCTCAATATTACCTTTAAAATCAATAGTCTACCCCCAAATGAAAACTGTCATTAATTTACCCTCATGTCTTTCAGACCTGTGTGCTGTCTTTTTTTTCCTCAAGGAAATCTGTTATCATCTTTATCATCTTTTACCACATCTTGACATAAAGGTAAGTAATGTTCGAGTCACCTTTACCATCTACCCAGCAACAACTAGTTAGCATACGGCTCTATCATTATCTGTCATGAATTAAAATCATAATCATAAGTGGTCCCTTTGTTATTTCTAAAATGGCTGCCTCGTGCGGACTAATACATTAGAAACAAAGCGATTTTGGGGGTTTAAGAGTAGCTGGTTTGGACTCACATACAAGACAACTACCCCCACCAGCCCCGCCTCCTTATGATGAAAACGTATGAACACAATATGGCCGCTCAGGTATCTAGAGACATTCTGAAGTGCTGGGTTTTTTGTGCCAGCTCTTTGGCGATGCCCTGGGCCTCTTGCAGTGCTAACTTGTCGGGGAAGTTCAAAGCTGCTTTCTTTGTGCTCACGGCCAGTTGCTTGAGATGGGCACATAGCTGGTTGCTCATAGACAACATTTCCCGGCTGTCCTCTCTGTTTTTTGCTTCGCTGCACAGAGCATTCACAAGTCTTTGGCCCACCATAATAACCAGCTTGCTGTGGGATATGAACTTTTCAGGGGGATGACCATCGATCAGGCTAGTTACAAAGACACCGATTGCTTTCTGAATGGCTCCAAAATAAAGTCTGCAGTGGTCAGAGATTGAGGACTTCCTGGAAGTTTGGACTGGACTGCTGGGGCTGACGGACTGTGTTTTGGAAGCCTTATGAAGTAATGAAAACAGAGTCAAAATCAATAATTTTTAATGCAATACTGTGAACTATATACTGTTTTTATACTCACCTATATACTAATAATTGGGAGTTTATAGTACTTGCTTTGCTTTACTTTTATAGTACTTGCTAACTTTGTACATTGTAACTTTTTACTTCACTTCACTGGTATCAGGATCACATTTTAATTTTTAATTACCTGTTTTTTTAATGTATCACTGTTTTTCTTTGGTTTAAAGCTGCCCTTTGCTGTTTTTGGTTGTTCATCAAATTCTTCTGTCTTCGTCTGTTAAAAAGCAATAATGTTAAGTAAACAATAATAATATTGTTTATGTCTTGTGTACATAAACAATAAACACATTTATACAACAATAAATATAAATAAAAACAATTAAAGCTGCAATACATAACTTTCTCGTATCTACTGCCATCTCTGTTTGAAACATAAAATTGCAGGTTACTTTTCCTTACATATGTTAAAGTCAAATGAAGCCAACATGACACTTTTCAATAATTTGCTTTTGTTTAAATTATAAATTGATTTAGTTCATTTTTAACCCGAAAAAATTATGGATTGCAGCTTTAAATTAGTAGTGATTAAAATTGCTAGTAATATTAGGAGTAATGGGATTTTACTACCTGAAGTTGTACATAGTCACTGTCATCAATTCCTGAGTCTACCACTGGTTCATTTTTCCGCGAACTTCTTTCTGATGGGCCGATATTCTCCACCATATCGGGTTCCTTCGCAGGTGCTCTGAAAAGAAGCTTTCCATTGGCATTGACGATGGACACCAGCCTCTTTACATCCTCAGGAACAGTCCGAGCCACCATAACAAACCGCTCCAAGTGGTCAGGTGTCTGTGATTGGCCAGCATCCTGAGCCAGAGTATCCAGCAGCCAGCCCAGATCTCGTAGAGCATCTTCAGCCTGCTGAAGGATCAAACCTGAGTCTTCAACTATGGAGAGCTGTTTCAGAAGCCTCGTCTGAAGGTTTGAGTCTGTTAGCCTTTGCGCGTTGCCTCGGACATCCAAGACGAAGTTCAAGAAGCAGGTAACAGAGTCCGTCACTTTTTCAGTTGCTGTGCGGATCTGTTGGAGGTGCTGTCCTAGATGCCCTTTCCTCCTCCACTGGCTGCTGACGAACGACATCAGTTTGGGTACGGACTGGCACACATCTTCCTGCAGCTCAAGCAGCCTGTGGCTAGCTTCCTCCTGAGAAAGGATGACCTCACGCAAGGGTTCAGGCTCAGGAGAACTCATTAGGAAGGAGTCGCAGGAGCTCCTGGAAGAACTGGAAGCTGTGGAGGAGGTGGACACCGTGGAGATTCTCTGGTTGTCTTTGTTATTGTCTTCGTCTCTTCTCATTACTCCTTCTTTGAGCTGTCTGGACAAGGACCGACCCCTTGAGGGCCAGCGATGAATCTGGTCACAGTTTTTTCTGTTAGAGTCATTTTCAGAAAAGCTATGCTGTCTGGGTAATGCAGATGTTGCAAAGATCTCTGTCTGTTTAAGGCGTGGTGGAACATTATAGATGCATTGATCTATGTCTACAGAAGCTTGCACAGAACTGCTTGGTTTGGGGATGTCATAGAGGGGCTGCTGAACAGCGTCTTTCCTTTTAACACAAGGTGGCAAAATGTCATAAAGTGGCTTGTCTAAATTCATAGTTTTGGAAGGCAAGGAACCACAATGACCAGGTTCGCCAACTTGTTTTTGTGTGAAGATGGGCACATCATAAATCCATTCAGATGGGCAAGTTTTTTGCATAGTGCTGTAACCACATGAAGGTTTTTGACTATCCTCACTGATCGAGGGCATTGGTATGTCATAATTGGGATCTTGGGAAACCAATGGTGCTACATTGCAAACCTACACAAAGAAAAGTCATTTTTTAACTAAATGGGATGTGGAATTTAAAGTGAGAATGTGTCAGAGGTGACTTAACACTTACTTTCTTGTTGATTGTATTGGTGCATCTCCTGCTTTGTAGCGTTTCATATTTCTTGTGGATTTCTTTGTTGGAGATCAACAATGTTTTCCTTTGCAAAGGCTGCAGGGTGGATGGCTTTAAAAGAAACAAGTTACACCATTAACCACATTTGTTTTTCTCTATATTCTTCTGTAAAGTATTCCTCATGTATTCCTAAAGTATTCCTCAGTATTACTCAGCTTATCTTTTGACTACCTAGAAATGCCAGTTAGACTCAAGAAAACCCCAAAAGAACCTACTGTGAACATGGATGCTCTTCTCACCAAGCTTGGAACATCATAAAGTTCTGCATTGGTTCTGGATTGGGCCGTTGAAGCCTGCACAGAGTAAAACTGTAAGTATAAACCCAACCGAACAGGTAAACATTTGATTACTCTTTATTGCGACCTCATTTGCCCCTCTTCTGAGAGCCAGAACTGTTAAACTGCAACACACATTACAGTATGTGTAGCCCATTAACCCAGTTCTATAATTAAAGCCATGCAACACTTGAGCTGGAGGAGGAAAAACTGTAAAGGAACGCAGCTGTCTGATCTATAGCTTTACAGTAACTTGGCCAGACACTTTGATCTTTCCCTCTCTCCTTCCCTCTCCCTCTCTCTCCAACTCTCTCTCTATCTAACGCTCTCCCTCCCTCCCTCTCTCTTTCCCTCCATCCTTCCCTCTTTCTCTCTCTCTCCCTCTCTCTCTCTTTCTCTCTCAGGTCTTCTGGTCTTCTGTTTGTAGTTAGTGGTGTCTGACTTCTGTCTATGCTACTCTTTTACAGGCTCATAAAGCTTCTGTTCTACATACCTGTCCCCATAAAGAGGCCCCTGGTCCCCATCTGTGAACTCTTTATTAGCA
>JAZGTK010016875.1:0-12524 GCA_036877625.1 Ambastaia sidthimunki
GTACAAAGAGAGTAAATTACAATCAGACCTTAATGAATGCCATATTTCATTACACACACGCTAATTAAGAAGTCGCATTTAGGATAAAAACTCTGGCTGTGTTAAGCATCTGCTGGAGTACCAAACTGTTCAGTCCTCAGAGCTACACGTCGCTTTGTTTTAAGGAAGACAAAAAAGCAAAACAGCAGATGTGTGCTGGAAAAGGGTGCGAGCTGGTTCTCGTGCGCCTGTTGGAACGGGCCCCTCTCTGCAGCGTCAGGCTTCCAGGTGGAGTGTGGGAGGGAAAGCTGGTGTTCTGGCTTTTGTAACAGGCACCCGTCTCCACAGACGGACGCGAGCGCAGTAATCGCTTTAGCTGATCCCGCGCTGCTGTGCGTGTGATGCAGATGTTTGTCAGGCTACAGCACTGCTCAGCGTTCACACTGCACTAAGCGAGATTAAGCACTTTTATTTATTTATTTACTTCAGCCCCTTCGTGTCACTGTCTGCCCCAATTCTTAATCACCCACAAAAAGCTGTCTAATAAAATACTGCTACATTAAAGGAACGGTTTGCCAAAAATGAAAATTCTGTCACTACTTGCTGATGTCGTTCCAGACCCGTGTGATTTTCTTCCATGGAACACAAAGGGGAGAAACATATGTAAGCCACTCTTTCCATATAATGAAACTGAACGAGACCAACGAACAAAAGCACCATAAATGTTTAATGAAAGTGGCCCATTTGACTTGACACGTCCAAAACAGAAGCAGTTATTTACCTCAAAGTTTCTTGGTGTAAGAAGTACCAATTTCTAATTTGCAAACAATTGATTCATTTGAGTTGGTTGAGATCTTTTCTGTGAATTGGTCATTCACAAAATCTGAATGATTCGTGCATGATCTGGTTTCAAATTTTATCTCAATCCATGATGTGACCTCAGTAGTTAACAGACCTATTCTAAGTAAATAACAACATAAATATCAATGTTCATAGCACACAACTCATTTGTGCCACTTTTATGGTGTTTTTGGTAGCGACTTTGGAGCTTAAGAGCCCTAGTTCTCATTCACTGCATCACACACACACACACACACACAGATATTTTACAGAAATTTGTTTTCCACCATGAATTTCCAACAGTGCCAGTGGGGCAAAAATCCAAACACACAATATAACAAATGTTTGCGAAACAATGACAGCCTGATCATATCAATGCACAACCTTCTAAGGTCGTGAAAACAATTTCCCGGTGTGAGTTAAAAAAGAGAAACATTTGAAGTGAGAAACAAAAGAGCCTGTCATTTGATCTCCTTCTAGTTTTTTCTTCTTTGTTGTTCCATTATGCAGGTACTGGAGCCCTGAGGGTATGAGACATCCGCAGAACTAGGACCCTGCATATAAACACTACCAGACTCAGTCCAGTCAGCTCAGAACTGCTTTAATATATATTACTCACAGCCTTCCAATTTGACCAAATCAGCTCAGCATGTTCCCTTATGCTTGTGGTGCTCACATAAAACGGGTATAATCGCACAGAATACCAAAACATCTCGTGTCTTACAGCCGAGAACAGAAATGACCTACTGCCTCCACAGAGGGCGATGTGCAAAGGTCAACTGTTCTCCAGATGTTACATACTTGGTTCAAAGCATGAAATGTTGTTACGGTTATACGATTTGTCCGAGTGTATCTGAATCATATTTACATCCACTTACAGTGATCATATAAAACATTTTTTACAAACATTTATGTCTCAATAACTGCAACTGACTTTAATAGGTCACTCTGGGAAGAGATGTAGATAACTGGGCTACATACAGCTGATATCTTTGTCATGTTGATACAATACAATGTACACAAAATTGTTGCTCAATAAGGGCACTTAAACTTTACTGAATATGAAAAGTTATGAAACTGTTTTGTGTAAAAACAGCACTAAACTTTGGAGATTCACAGACATCGGTACAAAATGTCATCCTTTAAATTAGTTATACTTCAACAAATACTGATAAAAATATGATTATAAAATATATATGAAAGAGGAACATCTGCTAAATTTAAAGCCAATATAATTCAACATTGAAACCAGCACAGTGGACAAAAAACTAATTAAACCTCATGACATTTCAAGAAATAACAGTCAATATTAGACTGTAGACTGTAAAAGATGCAAGATTTGAAGACCTCCCAACCTGTGTGTTCTTCAAGCTGGGAGTCACGTCAGCAGCCCCCCCTCCCCCTCCCCTCCCTTCCCTTCATATAGTCCGTGGGGAAGGTCCCTTTGAGAGCTCTCTCGTCTCCAAGTCCACAGAACCTGCAAAGAAATAAAAGACAAGTTACACCTTCAGCTTGAAATGAGAGTATCCTCACAGGGAAGCTCTCCAAACCAAATAATTCACTTTACACGCACACCCCGACGATCTGACATTTCCCGCTCTACTGATATATCCTGCACAAGTCTGGTACGACATGTTTTGTTTGTGTTGCAGTGGGGCTGTTCAGTCACGGCGGCATCAAACGCGGCACTCTGGGGTGTCTGGAAGTCGAATCCCACCACGGCCCGTTTCCCTCGGCTCAAAAACGCCGTCCTTCCAAAAGGTTATCGTATAGCCGCTTGTCGCTCCTAATCCAAAATTCATTACATATAGCAGTTACCACAGTTTAATGCGATACGTTTTCTAAACGGCTGGCTGAGCTCCTTCACACCTCACTGCAAAGTAAGGACAGAGCATAAGAGACAGCAAAAAAATGGAGGTCGGTACTTTAGGTAATTGTGAAAGAGCAATAAACACGCGAGTGGTACGTGTCAGCAGCAAATCTGATTTACAGAAGTCGCAATTTACCGTACGTTGGCAGGTAAGCCAATTAGGTGGCCATTAACCCTGTGAAAGTGATAGGAGTGAAGAGTCTTTGGTTTCTTGGCATGAACAGTCACCTCATGGCTGAGTACGGAGGCCACTTTCTGACTGACAGCAACGGGAAGGTCATACGGTAATGCTCGGCATGAATCTACAGGTGATAATGACGGGGGCCCGTCATCGAACCCGGCTCATATGGCTGCTAACTGGATTGGATGACCGACAGCACAGCACAGAACCGGATCGGGGGAAGATGTGCAGCAATGCAAGCGATGGGTCGGGAACACTGTGTGTCTGTTGGACTGGTCGAGTTGCAATAAGTCAGTGAGATGGAGAAGAGCCAAACTGTTGATGCATCTAAGCAGCTGTTGAGCAAACGTTGCGTCTCCAAGCAGTTTTTCTAGATTTTGGGGCCACTAAGACAAGTATCACTATTATAATAGCTCATCATTTTGAATAAATCCCTAATATTAAGTGACAAATTTCAACATGATGCCACGATCTGATGTGTGCGATACACAATATTGTGTGGCTCCTTGACTTTTTAAAGGATTTTGACCCCATGCACGATCAACAAGGCAAGCAAGGACCAAAATATCATAGAGACTTAAGGGTTGGCTCTTTTGATTGGACCAGTAAGCAACCACCTACCAAACAACCAAAAACACCGTATCAACGCCACGGCAACCATACACAACACCCTATCACCATGGCAACTACTTTGCATACATCTTGACTACCGATATGAGCGACTTCAGGATTCTTCATTGCATCAACTTCAGTCTTTGTGGAACAATGACCGCTTTACAGAAAGGCAATTAGAGGCTGTGAAATGAGAACACGCTTGACTCCAGAAGAGTACGATTTCTGCATATTTGAATCCACTAGAAGGCAATCACTGAAATATGCAAACATTCACGAGAAAATAAATGTAGTGGAAAATTTGGTGCATGTCTGCAATCAAGTTTCACATGCAGATCCGAGACAAAAGAATGAAGCTAAGACAACTCAAACTGATACTGAATATCAAATGCTTTCAACGAGAGATAAAAAACATCACAAAACATCTGGGAAACGTTATGAAATAAGACAGATGTTTTTGGAAGTCTCGATACCGTTACTGATACAGAATAAATATCTACATGTGGTTTTAGAACGTGTAGACCTTGTGTAATTCTATTTTTAAAGTGTTAAAAACAAGTCATTTATCACTGCTGTCCATTTTGTGATAAAGTTTATATAGAGCTGCCAAACAGATTTTATTTTTTCCTGATGTAGATTTTATATAAGTTATATATGATATCAACAAACTTAAAATGTCTCAGGCTGTCACAAACCATTTACACCTTTTTTAATCAGCCTTAATCCTTTAACATTGTGATTTTGGTGATCTTGTCTCTGCACTCAAATCTGTGAACAAAAAAATAAGCCACTTGATTTTAATTTAAATGTATTTATATATACACATATATATATACACATGTTGTATATGGGGCTTTCTTGTAATGCTTGTAATTGTTAAATGCTGCTTTACATATATAAAAAACAGGAAAATTATGAAATATATATAAAACAAACAAAATACACAATACAAGTTGATGCTTTATTTTCTGTTAATTCAGCCCCTGTATTAAATAAATATTTATTTATGGGTTGCGTTTGTTTAAAAGACACGATCTAAAAGACACAATCTTTTACTTCTGTAACACTGCATTCTAAAATTCAAACGCTCAAAGAACCTTTAATGAAAGTCATTTCACACAACCTGGCCTCAATTCAATTTATACAGCCTACCAAATGTTGAGTCATGTCATACACAAAAAAATCTATGTATCCAGCAGGGCAAACAGATGATAATTGCAAACAGAAGAGGGGGTGGGACTGCAAACATCATTTGTTAAGGTGAAACGTCTTACTGCAGTACTTCAACATGCGAGACAAGAGTCGGGTGGCACAACCCTGCCAAAAACAATAATTGATCATTTACATACAAATAGAGAATGGAAAAAATGGGTTCAATCTAATATAAACTGAGTGTTTTGAAGTGACACGGGTATGCAGCGAAATCAATTCACACTATGAAGAGATAATGTGATACATTATGAGTTCTCAGATAGTTATCGGTGGGAAATTAGCTGAGGAATGCGTTTTCCTCCCCCAAAACAAACAGGTCAAGCGGTCCGCATCCGTCCCTAATCAGTGACATCATCATTCGAAGCTCCAAAAGTAAAAGTCAACAACTGACATTGATTTGGACGTGCTACTCTCCGATTGGTCACTTCTAAAGTGTTCTGGGTATACAGCAGCATTGGAGAGCAATTTTAAAAGTGGAGTGACTTTTGTTTTGCAGAACAGTGTAAACGCTTCAAGTGTTGCAGAATGTCACAACTTAAGATCTAAGAAAAGTTACATCTTAAGTATTTACTTAATACTTACAAGTATTTACATCTTAGAAGCCTAACAAAATGTGCCCCATTTTAGTTATTTCCAAGCTTAATATGCAGACAACAAATAGGGATAAATACTGTGACGTTAGCAAAACATCCCGACCAGCTCAACAGAGCAATGTTGACTGAATCAGCTGTCTGAGTTTGGGGCAGGACTCTCTGTTCCTTTGAACATTGTTCAGGAAACCTGTCTAAAAACAGCAATTCTATTTAATATAATTCCATTTTGCGCTGCTAGCTGTGTAAAAATAACATCCCCTTAGTTGAAGCTCACAACAGAACTCTCCCCCTAAAACAACAGAGATTTTTGGGTTAAATATCTTTGTACAAACAAACCCTAAGTGTAACAGTAGTGCTTTGCAATGTCGTACAGATGTTCATGCCAGTCAGAAAGAGGCCCCGGCAGGACCAGGTGGCCCCCGCAACAACCGTTCAAAGTCTAGCTTCTCACTGAAAGAATCTTACTTGCTATTTTGAAAGAACTGTGTTTTTTTTATTTGTTTAGAAATTTGCTTATGATTTGTTCTGAAGAAATATTGCTTTTCTATTTGGTAAATGCATCAATTTGCTGCCAAGCCTTGTTGTTAAGCTTTCTGAAGCTATTGTTGTTTCACAGACGGAGTTATTGTGAAATCATAATTTCAGGTGAGAGAGGATTTGACTGTGAGCTCTAGACATGTTGAGTAAAGATATACCAGTTAAGCCTCTTTATCATTCTTCTGTTTAGGTTTTGTTAAACTTAAAACATAAACAAGCTGTACCATGTCAAAAGTATTCAAGAAATGTTCTTGATGTTATAGTCACAAAGAGATTTACTGAAGGATTACTGAAGGATATATTATGATATATTACTGAAGGATGTAATATTATTAGTTTAAAATGTCTGTTTGTGGCCAAGTTCGCATTACAGGTCAGAATCCATGTTTGTGAAATGACCTACATTTGTCACGAGCGTGAGGGGACCGTCGCTCTGAGAACCAGCGTGAGCTCATGTTTACCACAGCAATGATGACACACATTCCCCACAAACTAACAAAAACACACCGCAGTTAATACACCACATTATTGCAGTCAGTTATTACAAAATCATGAGTTCAAATAGAATGGCTTGAAAAAAGTAACAGACGCTTTCAGATTCCCTTTTGAAGTATTTTTGTTTACATTCCAGTGGAGCCCATCAAATTACCCCAAATTTACCACATGCCAGTTCGGTGGAAACTACAGTTATCAAAGTGAAATGTTTGTCAATGCATGTACTGTATAAAAAAACTAACCCTGTAATTACAGGACAGTTCATAATGTAAAAAAAGTTGCTGAACAAATGCACTTGTTAAATGTTAATTCTCGCTTAAATATTTCTTCCATATGCAGCACAAAAACAAACTTGCTGTGAATTTGCAGTAGCTTCCTAAATGAGCGGTTCTCAAAATATGATCCATGGACTGCCACCAGCACACGCACTATTTACAAAAATAATAAGAAAACACTTTAGATTTTTTTCTGGATATAAATGCAGGATACATGGACACATTTTTACATCAGCAGTGTGGAAAGAGAATAGACAACGATAACAAACAATTTCATTACGCCAAAGCAAGAACAGTCACAAACCAGCTGCAGCTGACAATTGACACTGATGAGCAATATTATTGTGTTTGACCTCAGCCAGGATCTGTGAGCATCCAGACGCTTGATTTGCTGAAGACAAGGTGAAAGAGGTCAGCATGATGTTCATAGTGAAACCAGAGCAGATCCGAATGCTTCTACATTTGGAGAAGCTTTCAGAAAGGTTTAATGATTCCAAAATGTACTGTAAATAATGTTAAAATACAGTAAAAACATAATGTGTGCGTTTTTCACAATTCTGCATTGATATGGTCCTTCAAAGTGACAGTCAAAAGACTGATGGTTCTAAAAACACTATCATTTATCTTAATTAATAAAGCACAACGTGTATGTTACACACAGACCTTAAGTTTATGTGATCAAAATAATGTGAGATATCAAATTGCTCAATGTTGTAAATACATTTAAAGGAGTACTAGTGGTGATGACTACGTTACACCACGTAGACTCTCTGTATCTCCAACCACTATCCTCTACACAGAAATGAAGAAACAACCAATCAAATCAGACATTGTGTGTGTCGAGTCTCACGCCAGAGATTCCAAACAAACATGACGGGAATATAAAATCAGACTGTGTGTTAGCTTCTCTATTCTTTCAGCTCCATTTAGCTCCATCACATTCTGTTTATTTCTACTGTAATTAACGGCGGCCGTCTCTCGCCGAGACTCGGCGTAGCGGTAAAGGTACATTATGCAGCGCTTTGCTATGCTAATCCAGGTAATTTGCTCCACGCTGAGCTCACTTCCCCGACGTCTTGATTAACGATTCATTTCCCTGCATTAGTAACCTGATGAAGATACGACACACTTCATCTCATATTCTCATGAGTTCTTAGAAAGAACGCTTTTCTTGACATCGTTCATTCGACGGTTCCCCGCAGATCAGCACTTTTGGGAAGCCGTTTGGCAAATCGTGCATAAGCCTCTTTAAAAGCAGATTGGAATGAGTGACCGGACATGTCCGCTGAATTATCTTAGCCTGTTTTTTGGGATAACGGTCTCTGCGTCAGATACAGACAGCCTAGATAGAAACCGAAACACAACTAGGAAAAACCGCACTAGGGCTGGTTTACGTGAGTTTATGAATAACACTGGAGGGGGATGTCGGAGGTCTTATCAAGGACAGAGTGACTGATGATGATAGCAGCAGCCTCTTATTACGTCCACTGACATCATAAAGACATAAAGCGTGTTTAGCTGTTATATAAAGAACAGACAGAAGGAGCAATAGTCATTTCCATCTGGAAAAAAACGAAAAAAAAAAAATTGGAAAAAAGATTACGTTTTGTTCTCTGAATCTTAATTCAAGTTTTTAATTTTAGCTTTAAAAGAATTTAAGGAATTTAATGGGAGTATATTATATTTAGTTTTTAAAAAAAATCTGTTCTAGGTATTTTGTGTATTTTTGTTTCCACAGAGTTACATCACTGATTGTATGTGTATAAAACTGTGTATGTAACAAATAAAATTTTTGGAAAAACAAAAAATTCCCAGATTCTCCATCAACCTGGATGATCTCCCGCTCACTGTGCTTGAATTCTGATCCGTCTGAGAGGAATCGTGCCGTCTGGTTCATTTATTTGTATGCCTGTCAAAGGGAACGCTGGAACTTTCTCATTTTCCTTTGAGCCAAAACCTCATCCGTCAATGGGAACAAAAGGTCAGACACATTACAGTGGTCTGACCGAGTGTGTTCAAACCCAAACACCTTAGATGAACAATAACATCAGCTCAAACTGTAAATATAATTCATTTCAGGGTCTAAAAGGTAGCCCACAGCCACAGGGGGAAGAACAGCTCTCTAGAAATATCAAATGCTCTAGAAAACACTCCAAAACGGTTATTTACTGAAACATTTAGCAAAAAACACCTCCTGACAAAAACATTAACAACAACAACTCTATTTTGTGTGTAAACCCATAAGAAAATCTTTAACATCTCGATTGTTTCTCCTAGACTGCAATGAGATTAAACAGAGAACAAATGGAGACTAAGTCCGTTGCTACTCTAAGTTTCTTCTGAGGATACCCTAGTAATCTCACATCTCAGGAGATCTCAACAATGTCTCAAACTGACCAAAGTCTGCAAACATAAGTCGGAAATTTCAACATGAAGTCAAACATTTCTTATCAGATTCTTTAAAGACCAGATTATCTGAGCTATGCTAACCACATTTGCTTTGTATAGCATTGTACTCTTATTGAAGGTCTATAACCGTTTCATTTGCCTCTCTTTAAACTGCTCTTGAGCAATATTAAAAGAAACACTTCAGACTATGCTGATACTTATAAGAAGCATAATTGAGGCTCCATGAGCTATGAAATAAAATCTCTGAGGAATAAAATGTTTTAGGAGGTCACATTGTTTGACACTTTGGTACTACCCAGCTACCAGGAAACATTCTCAGAACATTGGCCAATGTTCCCTAAAAGTTAATCATAAACATTCTTCCAGAAACATTAGTACAACTTTACTAACATCATTTATCATATTCAAGTTGTTTATAGAACATTTTTATAATGTTACAAAATAATAAAAAATTTAAATAACATTTAAGCAAACAATAATGTTTATAGAAGATCTAAAAAACTGGACGTTTTGAACGTTTCTACAACATTCAAAATAACAACCTTTATTGTTACCTAACAGAAACATTATGGAACCATTCTTACAACCTAAAATTGATTGCTGGGCATCTAGAATCATACTTGAACAAAATGGAAAAAGTTGGCAATGAAACGGTCTGTTTTCTGGGTTGACGGACGAGGCCAAAGCCTTTGTGAGCTTCCGACACACAACAGAACCCAGTGATGATGCAAGTGCTGACCTGAGGCCCAGCCACAGTGAGTCACACAGCAGAGCTGAGCTGTTTGGATCACAAAAACTCATCTATTATTACACCACACGTCACAACTCTCAGCGGCCCAAGAGCTTGACACACACAGCACAACAGCTGCAGACACTAATACATAAACACAGCATCCACTGCGACAACACAGAGATAATGAAGACTGTGCTCATGTGGATACATACACGACTCAAACACTTCTGTGTAATGCTTTTAATGCGAATGTTCTTTACTATAAAAAACTGCACAGTTTTAAACAATTCTCTACTAAAAAAAGTGATAGTGATTTACTATGTTGGATGATACTGTTTCAATAATACAGTGCAAATACGATTTTAGAACTTTTTACTTCAGAAAGGTTAAAGGCAAAGTTTTTTGTTTATGAAACGCAAGCAGAACAAATTGTACACCAAAAACTGTTCTTATGAAAAATGTCACATTCAATTCAACGGGACAATTTACATAACAACAGACTTCAGTGTTGTGCGTAACAGTGTTGTGTAGGGAACACACAAACTAATAAAACGTACAACACGCATGCACTGCAACCGATGTCTGCCAAACGCACAAATGCAAGTCAATTTAAACATGGCATCCAGTCTGACTGAAGTTCATTGGCTGAGTCAATGTTATTATGCCAAGCCCGTACAAACAAGTGGCAAATTCTTCACCTTTAATAAGAAACCTCTGCATTTCACCCTGAGAGCGTCGCAGCAGGCACAAGCGCAGTCCGGACGCGCAGGTGCACGCGCAGGAAGCCGCAGCCGCAGCGAAGGTGACCGGACGAGACGGGCGGTTCTGACCGAACTGAAAAATGAATGCGCCAAGCGGGCGGCGCCTCAGGGCCACTTTCCAGCACTAAAGACCAACAAGATCAATTACAGAGTGGAGATGTTTCCCAGCGCCACAGCGAGCAGCACCTTAATGAGAGAGGTTTCCATTACCTCCATAAACGGCCTAAGAGAGACGTACTGATGAAGCCAGAGCCGCAACAGCCTTTCTCTCTTTTCCTCCCTAATGACACTGCAAGTGGATTACGCTGCCAGTCCGGCCATCCGCCGTGTTTATCATTTATGTAAATAACGTCAGCGCGGCTGACAGCGAGGGGAGACGGGTGAAGGCGGGGCGTGGAGGGCGACGGCCGGTGGGGATCTGAGAGGAGGGTGTGGCCTCCACGGCTTTCTGTGAGGTGTGATGTGCAGAAAAACATTATCCAGTTGTTTTGACAGCTGCCACGTTAAGTGAAACTGGTCTAAACTGTTAAGCACACAGCCATTTAAAATGTGTATGAGGAACGATGATGTGGAAGCTATTTTGAAGCTGTAGCGTGTCAATGTTGCTTTTTGAAAAGGTAATATTTACATTACATGCTACTAATAAAAAGCTATTATGGAAAATACAATGAAATTACAAATATGTTTGCAAACAAAGCCATTTATCTCCCACAAAAAACACTGAACTAATGTACTAATTATGGTGACAGTATTGAACATTGATATTTATACAGTATTGATATTTACACTTAAAACCAAACCAAACTAGAAATGGTACACAACTGATAAACAGGATTTAGCAGAATGATGAACAGCAGGATGAGTTCTCACTTTATATTCAGGTGAGAGCAAACGTCTTTCACTTCTGCATCAGGTGAGTTTTTCTAATGCGCCATCTGACTGAAGAGGGATAAAAAACATCAGCAGAAAAATACACAAGTGGCAATAATGCTCTGCCCTCAACACAAGCAAACTGGGCTTATCAGCAGCCACCACCACTTCTTTTAATAGCCACCGTGATGCAGTCTCGTTCAGGCAAGTCTCACTTCCTGTATTTTCCAAGAGCTTTACTGCACGTGTCTGTGTGCATGTGTTCCAGTACCTTCTCTTTTCCATGCAGGCTGCATCTGCATGGCATGCAAGCGCGTCGATGCTTTTACTCTCTTGCTCAGTTTTACTACCTCCACTGAATTACACTGCAGCGGTTCGATTTGCGAGGTTGTTTATCAGGCCCAACACAATGCGCCCATGCCAAGAGACTTGCGGTGTCAATGATGCAGGGCTGCATTACGGATTCAAAACCCAATAAAGTTTTCTGCTGTCAAATGCGACTCCCTGACACGCTGAGCTGCGCTAAGACCACGGGCTGTGTGATTCAGCTGACCTTATGCAGTCATGACCGCATGAATCATCACAGATGAGTGAATTATGTTGCATTTACTGCGTGTTGCATGTGAAAACCACAGACAAGCGCAGGAAGTTTACATACCAAACTATGATGTATCCATGCAGTCCAAAGCATTAGAAACGTTTAAGGAATTAGTTACACTACAGTTATACTGTTGACACTACACTGTACACAAAGAGTGTTTGCACGCAAATTAAAATTTAATTATTTCAAGGTTTGTTTATGAACGGTTTCTGCATGAAGCTCCATGAGCTAAAGGCCAAACATCTCGCTTTGAGAATTTCTGGTGCTAAAAATCAATTGCTGTCTTCAAATCTAAACACTGAGCATTCAGATATGCATTTGAAATTAAGCTGTGCGAGAGGAAAAGGGATTATGTAAATATTAGCTGTCGACACAAGAGCACGACTATATTTTAGTTAACTGACAAGCTAAGCTGATGAGGAACAGGCGATAACAAAATCAGCCATGGACGCTAATGTCAACTGATGTAAATTGTCCCTCTTCTCCTCCTACTGCCGTGACCTACAGTTCAACACGAGCCGGTCAATTGATCAAACAACACACATAGAATTTTACA
>JAZGTK010016876.1:0-12524 GCA_036877625.1 Ambastaia sidthimunki
ATCAGGTGCATACAAGAGCCCTACATGGAGAACAAAAGCTAAGCTTGTATACCTGCTATGTCTTTTCAAATAAAACACAGTAAACATCGCTTACATGAGGTAATGCTTATAAATACGAATATTGTGTATCCAAACAAAGTCTAAAGTAATCACATGGCAGAAACATACGAGTCACAAAAAAATATGAGTAAGTGCTATTACACGAACATCTTATCACATATCAAAGGCCAACGTTTGGATTATTGGATAATTCAAGGACCGCAAGGCAAAATATTCTCTGATGAGAATTAAATGCCTTCTTCTAATGCTGTCATTAACATCCATAATTTCACAAATGTAGAAAGGCTGCCTAACACAATGAATTGATGAGGTCAGCTGACAAAGAATATGAGCAATGACAAGACAATCCATTCACTACAGTGTTGACCTTGAAAACAGCGACTTTGCTGATGAAATTAACAAATGAATAAATTAAGGTAAGGCTGCAAGGCGCTGTCGGCATGTAAGGCTATTTATACCAAAACTCAACTGCTCTTGTCTTTATTGGCACCAAAACTAATCAGCTCTTTTTCCCTGCATTCATGCCTGGAGAGGGCAGAAACACTTACACTACATCGACTTTAATAGAAAAAAGACACAAGAAAAATAACAGACAAGAAACTCATTGAAAAGCTGGGCAGGGACAGAGTTGACTTTAAAAGGTGTTGATGAGGAGAAAAGTGAAGAGTGAAGAACAGAATAGAAACACAGAACAGAAAGATTATGGGTACCTGTACAGGTCCGATGCTTTTATTCCTTCCTCCTGGCATGCCATCCTCTCTGATTGCTGAAGGACAAAAGCAAATAATGAGCTGTAAGTTGATTTCAAAAGAGTCTGACCCTTAATAACAGAAATTTAGTTTGCCTCTAAAATACTTTGCCTTTTTTAAACATTTAAATGGCCATTTAAGACAAAAAGGTTTGTATATTTGTATGTTGTATGTAAAGGGGAATTAGATGTCAAACACAAAATAAATTGATATGGAAATAAAGTTTGGAAATGAATAATTTAAGTTTGGAGATGAATGAAAGTCATAGCAACTTGAACATAACGCCTATTTACTAATTTAGACAAAACACATGTTGTTATTTATTGAGTTTTAAAAAATCCCTTTAAGTCCCTTCTGTACTGAAAGCCTATGCAAAGCCTCCACCCAACTATTTGCCCTTGTGCTTGGGTGAAGTGGCCACCAGAGGGCAGGAGTGATTTTTTAAAAAGTATTTTCCACCATCTGAACCTAAATTTATCCTCATGAATTTTGGCTCATATATCACTCTTTTGACCCATCACAATGGAAGGGTTTGTTATTTATATACATATACACACACACACACATATATAAAAAGCAGCTTGGACCAGCTCCAACTGGACTAGCATTTTGGTGGATTTTTTCAGCAGGGCATACAAAAGCATACATGTGATACAATAATACTCAGAGAGATCACAGCTGGTTTAGCCTCTTACCTTTGCGATTCATTCCCATTTGCAGGCATTTGAGAAGCCTGCAGTACTGGCAGCGGTTGCGCTGCTTGCGTGACATCTCACAGTTCTTGTCACGGCTACAGCGGTAGACGCGCTTGTTGCAGATGCTGCGCTTGAAGAAGCCCTTGCAGCCCTCGCAGGAAATGATGCCATAGTGCAGCCCTGTGGCACGGTCTCCACAAATAAGACAGGAGCGCTGCTCAGCCTGGTCATCTGACAGAGACAGACACAGAGAAAGAGGAATTACCATAAATATGATATCCATAAATACATGTTTTAGATCTTGTGAAAAACCAGATGCCTCTTTTTCCCCACTTTACAGTCAAGATTATTTATCACTTTACAGGAAACCAGAACTATGACATCAAAATGTGCTGTTTTTTACTAAATAAACACTCCAGGTCTAATTTTGAATAATTTATGGGCACACAATACTTCAAAGAATAAAACATAATTTGTTAATAATGTTTACAAAAATAAGGACATATGAAAATATAATAACTTTTGCTTCTATTGCTTTCTAACCGACTTTGCTGCTGAGGTAACCAATACCACGAGGGTGGGGAAAAAAATAACCAATCATATCATAGCTCACTGTTTATCCTGCCATCAAAATCTGGTGGATAGAATCAAGTCCCCCCTACATTACATGGTGATCATTATTATGTTTCACGTGTAAGTAACTTAAAAACTAGAGTTGGCCAAATTTCCACATTCAAGACAAACACTGTAAAACACACACAAACTTACTCCCAAGCCCAAAACAGAATTCTTTACCAGATGGGTGGGCGCTATGGTAACCATGAATGGTATGGCCATGAGTGGAATGTGCTTGCTCACCGTCGCTGTGGCGTCACGGCTGAGTGGAGTAAGGGTTCAAACCAAGAGCAACGGAAACCTTAACCCTCCCTTCCTCCACTCTACCGTCCCGCTCACCCACTGTCAGAGTTATAATATCACCTAACACTGAAGCCAGCCCCCCCTCCATCTGCTGCCTAATGAACCAATACAGTCAACACTGCTGCTTTAGAAGGCAAAATAAACCCACCGAGAAAGACTAAGAAAAAAGACTAAAATAAATAGGTGGAAGAGAAATCAGTGGAAGAACACTCACCAAGATAGTAATGTTAAAACAGTCATTAATTAATCAATCTGTAAAGTGTTTGTAAATCAGTCACTGGTAAACTTCTTTTCGTTCTATTACAATTGTGAGTAGAAATCAAAAACAACGAAAACAAAATTATACAGAATCGATTTATTGTATTTTTCTCATATTTTAATAGCCATATACAGCTGTATGTAAAATGTTTGCTTGATGCTCAAACAAATCCGTTGTTTTACTAACCGTATCAAGATTTTTCAGGATGTGTAAAGGGGATAGTGTAAATACAGAAGAGTGTGCTGAAAGACCCCCCCAAATAAACAAACAAACAGATTACAAAGGCAAAAATATTGTAAACAAACACAAACAAGACTTATTTCCTATATGTGAGGAAATGAGAGGAAAAAGGCGGAAAAAGCTGCTGCAGGCAGAGAATGTGGTGAGGTCAATAGCCAGGGCTGTGAGCCATTAATGGAGAGTTCAAGTCATAAAAACAGGGTCATGGCCCAGCACCTTTTCTTTCTCAATATGAGAGGGAGTTCCACAGACCCATCATTACAGCAGAGTCAAGAACAGGCCATTTATACCATCTGACATGGCTTTTACTTCTCTATAGGACAGTATGATTACAGTGGAAATCTTTTCTTTTGGCTGTCTTTCTGTGGAGCTTTTAAAACACTGAAGTTTCAATGTTTTCTGCGGAGCAGACAGCTCTTCCCAGCTGGGAAGGGGTCAACAGTGCACAAATACAGTTATAGGAGGGTTAAGTGCAGAACTTTAATTTCCCTTTTCCTTTATAGATTGTGTTTTGTAGGGAGCTAAAAGGGGCAAGGCAAGCAAACATTTTTTGTGAAGCAAGAATGTTTGTTTAAAAACGTCTTGAATGATTTATTCATAATTTCATATATTTTTTCAAATATTTTGGGGGCAGTCAATAGACTGCTGAAAAAACAAACAAGCAAATAAATAACAAGCAAATAAGAAGCTAACATCAAAAATAATACAAATTCCCATTGTGGGTGATATATTGAACCATTAAGTTTATGTGTGAAAAACGTTCACGAATAAATGTCTTTATTGTTTTTTATCATTTTATATAATTTTTTTGAGTTTCCTGGTTTGTCAGAGACACTGGGAGAGAATATGGATCCGGGCTCTTACTCATCTTTAAAATGGAGAACAGAAAACTTCTGAAAGTCTTGCTGTATTAACATCTGAATGACTCTGGCATTGAGATCTTTACTATACTATACCACAGAAGGGACTGAGAAAAGAGCTTAGGTCATCACAAAGGCACAAATTCTCACTCCTTTATAATTTACCATTATTATAGATACAGATGCAGATGCATTATACAGATGCATTACCAAATCAACTGCTCATGTGTAACATGTAGAAGATTAACTCTAAAACTGCCCTTATAGTTCAGCTGATAGAAAAATTCTATTCACAACACCTTTCCCTTGGTGCTTTTAAAACAAATCTTTATGCAAAGGAATTAAATTCACTTTTAAATAAACCAGCTGATTATTGCCATACAATAGCAAATTTTCAAATGTAATGGTGAAGTAAACCAGACAAAAAAAGCTAATTTTCTTCACAAAAATCAAATGCATTCTCAATACGCTTTCGGGGCAGCAGTCAAATAGAGAATCCCATATACAGTACTGTAACACTGACCCTTCATTGTTACTTCTAACCATTTGCCTGGAATTCTTAGCAGATGTTGTTTTATGCAGGACGCATCTGAAACCATAAATTATTAACCAGTATATGTGAAATGACTGACTTCCTTTAATGAGAAAACACCACTTTCAAAGTCTGCTTCCTTTATTCACACCCTGGCCTGCTTGATTGGTTAAATTTGTCACCCTCTCTTTCAAGTGCATGGCCACCATATAAACCTGGAGTTCTCTCACACCTTCACACACTTGATCCTACAGCGTCACCTCACACCCCTCCACCCGTCTCAATCTGCCCTGTCACTCACATGAACATTCCTGAAAAATGACCGGGACCATCTGCCCTCATGCTTTTGGAGAACTGTAAGAGAATTGCTTTTCAAACTCACTCAGAAGTTATTTAAATGTTTTTATTTTCTGCC
The DNA here is from genome assembly GCA_036877625.1 of Ambastaia sidthimunki. Classification (NCBI taxonomy): domain Eukaryota; kingdom Metazoa; phylum Chordata; class Actinopteri; order Cypriniformes; family Botiidae; genus Ambastaia; species Ambastaia sidthimunki. Next base: position 4,729 of record JAZGTK010016876.1, read on the forward strand.
TTTCCTTTGAGAAAATCTTACAAATACATTGTAAGATTGTCCAGGTCACAACTGAAAGTTAAAAAAAATTGTTTACTAATAACTAATTTTTTTATTACGTTTTATGTAATTAATTATCCTTTTCATTTCATTGTATATATTTTTTTAATTACCACATTATTTTTTATTATTTTAGCACATTACCCTTCCCAAATTCTTAGTCCCGTTCCTAATGTGGATTTATATTAGGGTTATTTGTATTACAATACAAAGTCAGCACAAACAGCAAGTATGAGAAAGAGAATTCTTGCAGCAGCATAATGAGAGCTGGAAAGACATGTGCCTAATAACCATAAATATAATTATATAATGTAAATGCTTAGTGTTCTAAAAATAGATCAGATTGTGATAAGCTATGATCCAGACATGTACTTTGCAGGTTTTGTGAGATTCCCCTCGTCCCAAGCCTTGATTTGAGCCCTTCCTCTTGCCTTGGGCTAAGGTGCCCCCACCTTCCACACACACAATGCTAAGACCCCCCACTGGACCTATTAAAACCTGCATTGTTACCCTGAGGTCAGGCCTGGCTTCATTCCAAACTTTACCACAAGCAGAAAATGCAGAGCTGGAGGTTTTCAACAGTACAGCCACTGATAGCATGCTGATGAAAAGTTTCCATCATCATCATGTCAAAAGCCAATATTAAATGATCATTAAAAGCTTAAAAGCAACCCAAAGGTACAGTTGAACAGTAGTACAGTAAAAAATGTCCTATACGACACAAAATGCATAAAACTTTAAAATTAAACATGATACATTACTAGTTAAGTTTAGAAACACATACTATTCTTGTTATTACTATTTAGCATCAACTGTAGAAAATACCATTGATGGAAGCATGAAAATTAAGGAACTACTAATTTTTCATATATTTTAAATTAGAAACAATATTTTAGCTTAAATAGCCTGCATCTGTCTGGATTACAGTCTCTCAACAAACTATATTGAGGTTTATAAAGCTTTACAAACTGTATTAATCTGTATTTGCCAAATTGTCATAGTTACAGTTACTTGTAATAAGTTAGTTATTTGGCAGTATAAATAATTATAAAAATAAATTAAATGACAAAATTCTAAATGACACAGTTGGCAATTGGAGGGAGGTTCCATTCTATTTTACTCTAATTTTACAGTAGTATCAACACTTGGTACTTCTTTATCCCAGTAATCATTTGACATCTATGATCTTTGGTAGGAGAGTGACCATGTGTCCGGGCAGGTGTGTGTAGCTAAGCAGCGGAGGATGGGAGGATGAGCAGATGATCGTGGGTGAAGAGTGGAGGATGGGCTGAAGGAGAGAAACAGAGGGCTTCTGAGGGCTTTGTCTTTCGTTTCCATTACAATCGACCCCAGCTGAGTGGGTCGGGGGTTTGCTGTACTTTTCCATTTTTTATGCATTCCTCTCATCTCTTTCACTGGAATTATCTTTTCTTTCCCTATATCCACCACCTTTTATACTGTATGTATGCCTGTCACTGTTACACAGACAATGATAAACAGCTGTGATCTAACATGTAACAAACAGCTTTTAAAATTACATAAGAAATGTAACATTTTACAAGCCAAGCTACAATGTAAAACCACTAAGCATCCACAATTCTATTCCGACCTCTCCCCTCTGCGCTGACCACCTCTGTAGTCTGGACAGTGTTATGGAAATCCTCTGAGCTCCACACTTTCAGAGTCATGACTAGCTCAGCTTTACTTAAACTCAAAGCATTAATGAATGAATGAATAAATTCACTGAAGAGACCCCCCACCCCCTGCATCCAGCACACTGTAGTAATCTCATAACCATTACAAGAGGCCAAGAATTAGCATTTGGTAATTATAGTAAGGCTCAGTCTTAATGTAAAGCAAACGATTCTGCTCACTAAGACGTCTGTAGCTCTATAACAAAAGATTTGGGCTTCATGTAAATGTACCCTAAACCATTTAATAACCCTTCATTCAGTCAGTTGGACTTAACCCTGGTCTCAATTTTGCAGATCTACACCAAACATTATCCTCTAAAGGTCTGCATTAGATTTTATCTGATGTTAAAAAAGGCTACGAAAACCCCCTTTAAAACCCCAGTAGGGTCAAACATTAGAGAACTTGATGACGCAAAGTGAAAATCGGAACCTCCAAGCAAATTGGGCATTAGAGAGGAGCAGAGTGAAGTTACCACAGAATATTGACATGTTTATCCACATCCCTGAATTTCAACATCTTCTGCATTGTTGGCCTCTCTGTATCGTCTATAGTTAGCTTAACAAAATCAATAAAGGCCATCAAGAGATAAAGCGCATCAAAACCTGAAATATTTGCAAACATTACACAAGACACCAAACCCTATTGATCTCTCATCAGCATTAAACACGAATTACGGGTTTGAATTACAAATGAATACAGTCACAACCTTGGTTTTACAATTTCAAAAAATAATTTATCATAAATCTCAAGTGGCTGCATTGAAAGCTGAATTTAGACGTAGAGAGATTATTTATTCTACAACATAAAAAGACACAAACATAAAGACTCTTTGATCTGTTGACTAATTTTCTCAGAATCTCTACAAGTACATCAAGGCCATATGGTTCTGGAACCTTTATCTGCAAAACCTTTTCTGCATTACATTAATTTCTTTCACTGAAGAGGCTTTGGTTACACTTTATTTTAAGGGGTCCTTGTTACAGTGTAATCAGACATTTAAGTATTGTGTAATATTATTTAACAACATGTACTTACTATAGAGTTACTGTGATTTTTTCATCCAATTACATTTTAAAACATACTGAAATATGTTTTATAATTTATATAATACTTTTCAGTTTAAATTCAGTTTAACATGAAGGTTTTATGCCAACAAAGACTCCAGCGAAGGCTATAGTTTGTCTGTCATTTGAGAATATGAATTGATGCATCACTAAATCAATACAGACCGATGAACTCCTTTGTTCAATAGGATATTAGGAATGACCTCAGAACAGCATTAACGTGATGTTTGTTTCAGTGATGTAGTTACAGATATAGGCTTATTTTATTATTGGGTGAAATGGCTACTTCTTTAACAGTTTTAGTTAAGACTAAAATTAGACCAGGACTGTTAAACCTATTCTAATGACCTTCTCTACTGTTATTGATCTTCACATAGCTTAAAGCCCTTTCCCCTGTGTGTATGCATGCACACAAACACACAAATACCCCACCCTCCGTCCTCCGTCACAGAGGTGACTTCCTGCATAAGTGAGTGACGATTTAACCCTTGGGAAAACCCAAGGAAACATGGAGTAGCAGAGCAGAGAAAAGAATAAGGAAGAAAAGACAGAAGTTAAGGGAGAGAGAGACAGCCGGGTGAGTGAAGACTCAAAATGATGGCCCCCTTCTTCCAGAAACAATAAGAGCAGAGATGGGTGGCAGTCAAATAGGATTAGGAGGAGGTAAAGTTATTATGTACAGTCCTTTCAGACCCCCACCCCACACACAATAGTGTTTTTACAAAGCCACTGTGATCTTAAAGTGCCGCCCACAGCCACCGCAAGCCACTCTCCATTCCATTCTCTCCAACTCTTATTTCATAATCGCTTGTTCAGACTAAATAACAACAGTGATGAATATTTTTATAAAATATCACTACTGGAGATTAAGCAATGTAAGTTTTTAATGGTCATTGCCATTAAATAAACTGTGGTTAATGCTTTTATAATATATAACAGGTTTACTATACACACATTTCAATTTAATGGTGATAAATGAGACACAGACAAAAGTGCTGATTTTAAACTAACATTTTTCTTACACAATATATTTTAAAATTCTTTAAAAAATGAAAAACGAAAAACAGAGAGATGCATGTTATTTTAAATATATAGAGAAATATTGTATTTGAACTCTAATTGCATAATTATTGGCTCATGTAATGGCCTGAGTGACACATCAGTCATTACTAATAACTTTAAATCTCTCTTTAAAAATGTTAAATTAGCGGTTTAGGCTGAAACATTAATACTATATAAGCAGATCCAAATATGTGAGAAATGAAGCCACAGAGGTGGCTAACAGTGTTCATTTATTCAATCTGAAATGTGGCTCTGGATCCTTTGAGTGCTCAACTATTCAAAATATTTGCAGTATGTAAAGCTAAGTTCATACTCTTTCTGAACAGCATTAACTTAAGGGGTCATAAGGGGATTCTATAAAAGTAACCGAAATAGGCAAGTGAGAAATAAGAGCTGACAAATAAGAATCATTCGCACCTTCCATCATTATGCCAGGGCTTTTCACAACACCTTTTGAGAAAGGTAATTGGTCAGCTAAAATCTGCTTAAAACTAACACAAGGTAGACGAAAAGCTAATATCACATTTATTCAGTAGCCGGCACGTCTGTGTTCATTGTGACACTCCACACTATTCAACTCTTTTTTGTTGTTGTTGTTAAAGAAACAAAACAAAACACATTGTTAGAATTAAAACACCTCTTGGCAGAGGTGGGTATCGCCATTTTGTGAAGACAAATGGTTCAAGATATTGATTTTAAAATGGCACTTTTGTTAAGGGGATGCTAAAGGTTTCGGTTTGTTATCAAGGTCCAAGGCCAACCAATGAGGGAAAATAAAAGACCATAGTGTCTTTAAATAGTGTCATTGTTTATTATTTCTATCGTAGTTTATGACTGGGTAAAATCAAACTGATTTGGTATTGCACTAAAATGTTACCTTCATTACAAAGCAAACTGAGACGCAATTATATGGCCAAACTGAGAGGTGAAGTTTGGGCTACAGTGATAAACCCTCACAGGGGCCATGGAGTTGTGTGTGCGCACACAGTGTATGTGTGTGTGTTTGTCGGGGGTTTGACCAGATGAGCGTAGAGGCTAGCTGACCCCCGCTTACCATCAAATGAAGACAGCTGCCTGCTCAACACAGAAAACCTTTTCCAGATGGGCAACAGCCTGCATACCACACTGTGTGCACTAGAACCATAAACTTACTAAACACACTACCTTAAAAAATTACAGTTTTCCAATCAGCCAATCACTGTACATTATAAACTGAGTACAGACTTGAACATGCAGCCACTGGATGAAACAAAACCCCTTTTAAAAATGGCCCCTGAAAATCTGTATAGAGAGAATCAACATTAAACTGTATGTACAAGGGCTCTGTTTCCCAAATCTAATGTTTGGCAAAACCAAACATGTTTTATGAAAAAGTTTATTTGTGTTCCTGTAGCTTAACTGGCAGAGCATTACGTTAGCAACGCAAAGGTTGTGGGTTCGATTCCAGGGAATACAAATAGTGATAAAAAAAAAATCTATACCTTGAATTCATTGTAAGTCGCTTTGGATAAAAGCGTCTGCCAAATGAATAAATGTAAATGTTTAATTGAATAAACACCTAAAATAAAATAAGTGCTTGGTTGCAATGTCTAATATCATCAGTCATCTCCATCTACAGTAATATAAATTGTATTCTACAATCAGGAGTGTAAAAAAGCAGGCTTCTCTCCAAAGAACAGGATGAAAATTGTATAAAACTACTTTGTGTATGGTTCAACAATGATATCTAAACAGTTATGGTGCCTGTTTAAAACTAAATGAAATATTTGTGATGCTGCAACACATTTCACACATTCTCCTGGCTTTAAAAACAAGATCTAGATTAACAAACTGAAATTAATTATTTTAAAAGACTAAATAATTCTGAAGAATACTGTAAAAATAATATATAGTCAAAACCCTCCCAACAGCTGATAGCCGTTAGCAGATATACAGTACAGCAGCACAGAAACCAATGCAGGACCTTCATGCAACAGGAGTACAAGAATATGACCCATTTTGCCATTGACTTTACACTATATGCACAATTAACCTTAAAAAGGTTAAGATGGAGGTCTCTCTCTCTCTTATTCGAACAGCCTTGCTTAAAACGTATCAACAGTAACTTGGTCTCAGAGCAGCTAATAAAAGCACCATATCTGTCCTTTTCTTACCTTCCCACGAATCCATCTCATGTCTCTCCTGGTCTCCCTGTCATCCATTCATACACATATCCTTCTAATGAACATCATAGGCCTCATGACGTCTTTCTTCTCCTGCTCCTTTCTCACAGCTTCCTCCTCTGTGTTCTGACTCTCACTGATCCTCCTCTCAGTCTCAGCCCTGCTGGTCAGTTTCAGCCCGGTCACATGATCGCTGAGTTCAGGCCCCAGGGGTCACGGTGTGGCCAGAGGGCCAATGGCAATGCGGGGGTTATCTGAGTGGAATTGATAGCCCTATTTTCCCCTGCTGCTGAACAATGCATGTCCCCCCGCCCGACTCTCTTACTTGCTCTACCTTTCTCTTGTTTGCTTCTTTCAAAGTCAGCAGAAGTGTACAAACAGTCAAAGCCTGCAAACATAAGCACAGGTTGAATTGAGCTGTTTTTCGACAAGTTTGAACAGTAACTGCGACTAACCGTACACCAGTGACAATGATGAAAGCCATGTTGGTTGAAACTACATCTTATACCAAATTCAACATCTTTATTTTTAGTTATATGCAGATACCATTAAAACTTTTCAGATTGCATTCACCAGTATTTAAATCAGTTGATATATTGTTGTAATTAATTAATAGTGTGCTTCTTTTTCATTTAATTGATCTATTTATTTTTAATTATAGCTTGTTCTGTTATTAAAAACAGAAACCTTTTAAAAATACCAAGATGGAAATACCATGGAATTCAGTACACTACACATACACTACATACACTTCAGTACATTCAGTACCCTCCATTACATTCAAATCAGCATGATACCTGAATCATAATAAAACATGTATTATATATAATATATATATAACATACTATGTATAGGTGTCTTTTTTAGAAGAAGTAATTGGTCTGAAAAAGGCTTTATTCTAAACAATTTGTGGAGAATACTTCATAAGTGCTTATAGGACCCCAGACCTGTATCCAAACCAATCCGGTTCGAGCCCGAATGATAGCATTAACCCTCTGCTAACACTAATGACACCCCCTCCCTGAGCCACACATAAGAGGCTTTTCACATTCAAATGCAACAGTAGAATCAGGAAGGGGGTGAGCGGGGGAAAAAGGAGGCTGTGCTGGACTTTGTCATGTAGAGGTGAGGAGGGGCGGGTGTAGTCCAATATGAAGTCAGAGGAGGTTCAAGTTTCTGCTGCAGCTGTCACGGGTTCAACCCTCAGGCTACTGCTGACACATAAGCTAAACGCATTTAATTATTCTCTGGCACAGGGAGTCACAATAACACAGTCGTGACTTTTCTTTTTAAATGGCTTCTTTTATTGACCAAATCCAAACATGTTTAGAAAATATTGGCTACACCCAAACATTCAATATTGACATAGGGATTCACCTCAAATGAGCAGATGACCAGTTTAGAATGTCATGTGTATTGTATGGGCATATTGTTTATATGCAGTGTAACTTACCTTAATCATAGTTGAACAAAATACCACACTTTTTTGTTTTTTGTTACTATATCACTACCACCACTAGAAAACAGAAAAAGGAAATTATTCTTAAAGCTGCTTACACTAATTAAAGGAGACCCTGTATTAATTACAGATTTTTGATCAATTTAAAGCCATCTGCATATCAGTTATAGCATGAAAAGGCCGAATATAACACTCTGATATTCATGAACACCCTTATATTAATGTTACTATTATTATAACTAGGTGAAGGCAGTTGTATAAGGGTTGTTGCATAATCCAATGCTTTAATTTGGGTGAATTATTAAATACTTGCCA
>JAZGTK010016877.1:0-12524 GCA_036877625.1 Ambastaia sidthimunki
CCTTAATATCCAATTACAAATCACTGCATGGGCATAAATGTAGAGACAGTATACTGGGGACCATTCTTATTGATTTTTGTCTCTTTTCTTTAATTAGCTGTACAGCTTAAACTGTGATTTCATCTGCCCCCTGGCCTAACTTTATTGATCGCCTGTACTTTGCCCTAAAACAACTGTTCTCTGTATGCACCCCCCCTCCCACCAGGCTTTAGCTTGCTAACTGTTATGCCTCTATCTGATAGGTGAGACAAGCTGAGATGTGGCAGATTCTCTTACTTTCCTCCCCCGGGACAGAAAATCTATTACTATGTTTTGGTCCACCGCTGGGACTCAGGGGCCAAACAGCCAAATTGTTGTTGTTTTTTTATTCCATCTCTGAGTTTCATCGGGGGACTTGAGCTAAGATGTCAACGAATTGCCTGGGGGGCCATGTTGAATTTTTGATGAAGTGAGATTTCTTTTGAAGAAAAGCAACAGCATGTATTTGCAGTCTCAGAGCGTTTATTTGCTGTGGCTACATTTATCTAACAATAAGTTCAGATGTACGAGATCAATGCTTTTGAAAAAGCAGAGCCCCTTTTGTGTTTCAGCCGAGCCGACGCAGAGATGTGAGGGTCTCTGCGGCGTATCGAGGTAGGAAATGAAAGTCATTATTTGCATGAACACACAGTTGTAGTGTAGCAATCATCCACTGAGAAATGTAATTATGGTATGTTAAATTCTCGCGCCGTGGAAAGAACTCGTAATGCTGTGCTCGCGTGAACTCTGACGGAAAAATTCTCAGCTCCAGCAGGAGAACTTTCTATGCGACTTATCAAAACCATTTTCTGAGACATTTGAAATGGAACGCTTTGAATATTTCTGATCTCTGTTCCAACCCATCTTCATTTTTGCCCCATTATTGCTTCATTATCATCTAATGGTTCTGTGTAGGGATATAATTAAGTTCTTCATCAACACTGCAGATCTCTCCAGGGTCTGCGCATCCTTTGTCCACTATGGATTTGGAAAACGCCTTCCACACATTTTAATTACAAGCTCACCATCGGTTATGGCCCTTTGCTTCAGCTCAATAATGGATCGTCCAATAGGATTCAAGTTGACAAATTCCACATATTCCAGTGACATTTGTTGGGCGGGATTATGGGAAGCAGCATCTGAAATCATGATAAAAGTATTATGTGGTTATTAAAGGAAGCTCCAGTCAATAGACCGTCACATAAGCAGCATAATCGGGCTGCAATCAGATCAGCAGGCTGGAGCAACAGGACATTACAAAAGGAAGATAATAGACTGTGATTGTGGATAAAAAATGGGCTTTACTAGTTCGTTTTTTTCATGTTAATAAACATGACGCCTAAAGATACAGTGTTTATTTTGTGGCCCTCTGGGTAAAAAAATTACACAGATCACAGTGATCAAATTTATTTTATTCTTTGATACGTTCATCTGTGGTGTGTTTGTTTATCTCTGTCTCCAGGTAATAGAACATTCAACATCCATCTAAATGCTTTTCCCGATAAATCAAACATCCACCCTTGATGTTTAACATACTCAGAGGGAATAGGATAAACAGACCATTACCCAGCTAACAGAGGGAATGTTCTCATAACACTGGCTAACGTTCTCTAAAAGTTCTCTCAATAAAATCAAAAATGTTACTGCAGTAATGTTAGTAGACTTTTTTATTGTTACATATTATTTTAAAAATGTTATTCTTAAATAGTTATTCGAATGTTTTGAAAATGCTACAGAATTAAAAAATATTTTTGTGTAACAAGCAATAACGTTAATACAACGTCTAAAAAAAATAATTTTTTGAACGTCACTATAACATTCAAAACAACATTTTTAATGGTTTCCTTTCTTTATAAAAATGTAAAGGAACGTTTTTACAACCTAAAATTGTTAGCTGAGGTGTCTACTTAAAACCCCTCTTAGATTTCAGCTGGCAGGTGAAGACAATAGATTAATTCTGTTGTAAAATGCATAAATTGATTAAAACTAATCGGATCACGCGTTAATTATGTATCAACGAATGTAAAAGAATTACAAGCACAGAGGTTCAATAATGTCTCGTGTGCATTATTCACTTAATAAAAACAGGGTGCTAAAACATTCTCTATGTAAATACAATCTTTGGCAACTTCTGTGAAATATTATAATTAGTACATCTGCAGAGACACATGAACTATCTTTAGATTCCACAGTTTTCTTTATATCAGATGCAAGTGTATAATCAGGGCTAACATACGGTCAGCAGACTGCAAGCAGACTGCATACTCATTTCCACATCATTTATTCTCATTACATAGTACTCATGATGTCAATGGAGCCATTTCTGCTTCATTGATATACCACAGAGAGAGTGTGAAAGAGACAGAGAGAGAGAGCGCGAGTGAGAGACAGAGAGCAAGAAAGAGACAGAGAGAGAGAGCCAGAGAGAGCAAGCGAGACAGAGAGAAAGAGAGAGAGAGAGAGAGAGAGATAAAAGGCATTATTCTATTCAGTTTGAAACGGTGAACTCTGACACGTTTTAAAGAGGTTGAACTGTTTGCTAACCAAACGATGACTGTTCATTTTTTTTCTTTAAAACAGAAAACTCCACAAAGAAATCACATCAGCATTTTTTGTTAGCAATGTTGTTAACGTTTTTTTGTAATGTTTGTTAATGTTGACACACAACAGACATTTTAATGGCAAAACTAAAATTAAATGATAAAAATAAATGCATGACATTCAGAGTCTGTGTGACACCTCCAAAAAAATTCCTGCCACATTATGGCTGAAATTGTGACACTGGAGTTGCATCATTTTCAGCTGGAAATAAACCACGTAAACATCAGATTCTCTAAAATTCTGCCTGAAAGTTTAAAATAAACATTCTGTCATCATTTACTCACCCTCATGTTGTTACAAACCTGTAAGGCTGTTTTCTAGCATGGAACACAGGAGGAGAAATGTTGGTTCCCCAGCTGACAATTTTAGGTTGTAGGAACGATTCCGTAAGGTTTCCATTTAGTAACAAAAATATTATTTAGAAAGTTCTAGGAACATTCCAAACATCCAGTTTTTTAAACATTGTACTAACATTGGTGCTTGGGTATAAGAATGTTAAAGAACGTTTTTAAAACATTCCACAAAGAACAAGCAAGAACTTCCTTAATAACTCTGAAAACACTTTTAGAGAATGTTAGCCAACGTTCTGAGAACATTCCCTATTAGTGGGGATCTACTCTTTTTTCTATACAGTGAATGTGAAAGGTAATTGAGACAGTTTATAAAATTCGACCAACTTAAAACTCCTTTTGTGTCCTACAAAAGAACAAAAGTCTTATGGGTCTGGAACAACATGAGGGTAAGAAACTGTTTCTTTAACACTGACACAAAACCCCAAATATTGACAATTGTTCCCGGTATGAACAAAATACGCCTTGTGCGTTTCACTTTACACACCCACTGTATCAACAGTGATTTACACACTGCAGTTACGCTTGAGTAACACACACCCAAATGAGATACTGTTACAGAACTGCGCCCAGCTGAGCAGCCTGTTACGCTAGACTACCCATAATTCAGTTCTACTCTCCTAACCTTTCTGTCATGCGTCTGATAGTCATCGCTGTAGATTGGTGTCGCGCGTGTGCTCTTCCGGCCCCTGCTGTGGACACTTGTGACAGGTGTCCCCTCGGCTGACAATAAATCAATTTGGATTTAAGAGATACCTACTGAGGAGCAGCGGGCCTCATAAAAAGATCCAATTACATTTTCTGTCTGGTGAATGCCATCTTGTAAGCCTCTCAATTAGATTAGATCGGTCCAAATTAGATTAGTTTAGATTTTCGCTGGTCATTTGCTTCCTTTGAGGGGAACCGCTAGAATGAGACGTTTACCAGTTTAACAGGTAGAATTTGCTAATGCTGGTGTGTTGGTAATAATATTAAACATATCCCACTAATTACCTTTAGGCTAAAGCCATATATACAGTTATACTATATGACACTACATTAGAAACAGTATATGTATATACTATACATTATATGTACATACCGTATGTAAATGTGCATACTATATGTTAAAATCGAATTGGTAACCTGTGCACTTTAAAGTCTACAGCTGTGACTAACAGTTTCTTTTGCAGTCGTCTTAAAATTTTAGTTCATTGGCATTTTTAGTTATTTTTACTTTGTATTAAATGGATTTCAGTTACCCACAGGTTTACACAGATACCCTTTAGCAGTAACCACAAATGGTATTTTATCACATTAACTACAGAAAAGTCCCACTGGTATACTAGTAAAGTAAATCTATTACTGAAAAACTCATAACTTAAATCTGATTTAGAGAAATGTTTTGCTTGAAAAGTGTGCTTTCACAAACTTTTTTTAAAATATAAGCCACTTGGTTTGCTATTTTGTTATGTAATGCAATAAAACTTTTAAACTTGGCTTAAGTGTCCTAGGACCTTTTGAGACCTGTAATATGGGCTCAAACCTATGGTCAATGTTGCATATATTTCCATCACATTGTAGCGTGTTTAAATTTTAGGGCTCTCCCTGACTCTCCCTTAGAGGTATGTCCAACTTCGCTGCTGTCTAAGGTGCTGAAAACACAACGGGAGTCAAATCTTTAAACAAAATCACATGCATGCATTTTAAGTCACATGCATGCATTTTTAGTTGCAAGTTGCATCATAAGTCACAGATTTCAAAAGGCGGTAAACATTACCCTGTATTCAATTCTATTGCATCTATCAAACACAAAAGAGCTGAGAAGAAACATTAAACAGTGGTTGGACACTCTGTAGCCTACAACCACCCCTAAGAGACGCACCTCTGAGAATCTCATAGTCTTATCAAATGGCATATTGTATAGAGTCGCTGTCATCGCGGTTGGGGGTGTGTTAACCCGGTCACAATGTGCCGAAGTTGTGGAGGCTTTTCTCGGTTGCCATGGATTTCTAAGAGCCATTGACTGCGATCGAGGCTCATTCACTGAACGCATTTGTAAGAGGAACCCACCGCTGTGAAGTAAAACTCATCATAGCGGGACACACTGCGGCGCTTCACACACCCGCAGACGCGCCGCTCCGCGTTCTTTGCGCTTCCAGTGAGAAATCCACCGCTGCGACACTAACTACTGCGAAAGGTACGATTTTTTTTCTTTTTACGATCTGGGGGGAGATGTTTCATCGTGATGTTGTGTTAGGAAAGCAGATTTGAACACTTCGTTAGCAAATAAGAGTTGCACTAACGCGATCTCTGATAACGCGCCGCAGCAGGTGAAATTAAAGCCGCTTTTTCTCATTATACTGAAGAGCCGCGACAGGAAAGCGTGATGTTTGCCTTTAATCCACATAACGTTTGCTTTTACGCCTATAAAGATGTTTAGCTGATGAAATATGCATTGGAAACTGTGTGTGATATTTACTTTTCATATTTAGCTTATATGTGCGTTTAAGCATCGATTTAAATGGCCATACGGTCGCGTGCATGTTGTATATTCGTGTTTTTGACAGAATGGACTAAAAGCTATTCAGTTTGAACTCTTTCATCGTTGGTTCACAGCGTGTCGGTGGCATTTCTTTGATAAGAGCTTTTGAAGGTACAGTTTAATCTGTGCATCTCAGATTCACGCTGCTGAAGTTGTTTCTTGTTGAACTGTACGTGGTGATTTTAGGCAGTGACTCACTGAGGCATCTGTATGCAGTAGTACTATAGACATATTGTGATCTCTCTGAAAAGCACGCCCTTGGGTAGCCCTTGATATCACCACCAACAACATTACACACGGAGCGCCTGACTGTGGTATTCCCATCCAGTCGGACACTACACGCTCCTGAAAATAAAGATTCAAATTGACACCCATAAGGTTTCACAGCCTGGTGCCACATGAGCTCATTTTACAGTTCACGTGGACCACATACAGCAAAAACCGGTTTGTGATACAGTACATAAGAAAACAAACAACTGAGGCTTTGTGAAGTCCAGCAGATGTTAACGCAAACATTGAATGAAGACCCTGTGATTGTGATGTGATGATCATGCCTTCCTTCCAGTTATGAAAATCTCATGAAAATGTCATGACAGCAAGATAAGTTGCTTTTCTGTAATGAAAACGATTAAAGTCGCATTAGAAACAGAAGGCAGCCTCCAGTGTACAGACTTTCAGACTGAATTTGGTTGGATGGATTAGCAAGATGATTGGTTTCTACTCTGGTCCACATGCAGGAGAGAGAGAGAGAGAGAGAATCGGATGGACCTTTGCTGACCGAGTGGGTGCATTTTGCTGTTAATGAGCGCAGCCGTAGGATTTAATATTGTGCTCATCTAAGCTTGTGTACACAATACAGATTGCTGCTTTTGTGTTGGGTGTATTTAAGATCCCACGTTCAGGAAAACAAAGTCTTTACTCCTCTGTTTCACATTAATGTTGATTCCAGTAGGGGCTGTTGCGATAATGCAACTGTTAACCTGCTAAAGTCACTCATTTGTGTGTTATTTACATTTTCTGCACATTTTAACGGTGGAAAGAGAAAGCGGGAATGTGTCTGTTTAATTTGAAATACAGTTTACGATAGCAAAACTATGTCACATTATATCAAGTTTCTAATGGACGTTCATAAGTTCTAATGGACACGGTCAACCTCTCAAATTTCATTTTGTAATTGATGACTAAATACTAAAAACCCACTTTGGCAAGTCAAATCAGATTGACACTTTATGAGTAACACTTGATAAGATTCCATGTGTTAACATTAGTGAACTGGAACTAACTTCCATCACATTTTTTAATCTTAGTTAATGGTATTTTAACATTTACTAATACATATTTAAAATCAAAAGTTTAGTTAGTTAATGTACAATGAGTTAACATGAAGGAATAATTAGGAAGTATGGTTGCACTGACTAATATTAACAAAGATTAATAAATGCTGTAAAAATATACTCTTAGCTAATGCATAAATTAATGTTAATGAATGGAACCTTATTGTAAAGTGTTACCAAAAAAAATTGAACTGCAAGGTATAACCATAAAATGTTTATCCAATCATTGCATTCAGTTCTACTTGCCTGTCAAACTATGTATTTGCATAATGTTGGAGGGGGCGTGGCTTTGGAGGGCACCCAAAGGGAGGGTGGGATCTTATGCTTTCAAAGTTAGGATGCTATTGCTAGCCAAACTGAAATTGCCTACCCTACCTTAAATAAACAACTAGCATTCATTTCTATGCCGTGACAATGTTAGTGGATGTTCAAAGAGGTTTTTTCATGGCATTGGAGGCCATTTATTCCGAGTTCTGCCAATTGAGGCCACTGCTGCCTTGTGAAGAAAACTAGGGCACATTCCTCACACCAGAAACCCACAAACACAACACAACACTGTAATTGGACAATGTACAGTAGCTATGGTGAAATGCCTCACAGATGCCTGCCAGCCAATGCAATATTTCATATTGTCTATGTACTACAGTTTATATACAGTCCATGCAGACTATACACAGTCCATGCAGCCTATACACAATCCATGCAGTCTATATACAGTCCATGCAGTCTATATACAATCCATGCAGTCTCTATACAGTCCATGCAGTCTCTATACACAATCCATACAGTCTATATACAGTCTATACAGTTTATGTACAATCCATGCAGTCTATATACAGTCCATGCAGACTATATACAGTCCATGCAGTCTATACACAATCCATGCAGTCTATACACAATCCATACAGTCTATATACAGTCCACACAGTCTATGTGAGGCCACGCTTGCCATTGGCCTTTGTTTTATCCTGCTTTATCTTATTCATGATATAACTTTATCTTATTCAAAGGTAAGAAAACAATTCAAATTTCATTTCACGTGAAAGATAACCTCTGTGTTCAAGCGCAATGCAGGTTAACTGATTTTCACAGTGTGGATTCGAGCCATCACGAGTGAGTATGAAATCCACAGTCACGTCTCTCATCTCCATGTGTGATGCTGCAGTCACTCAGACATACAAATTGAATGGAGAGACACCTGCATCTTAAGCTCAGAAATATGCTGCATCGGTTTTTTCGGTTTCAAGCAGGCGGCCAAAGTTTTCTAAAGCAGAACGGCGCTAAATAAATAAAGAAATGAATGCAAGAAAAGAACCACAGATGTGATGGGAATTTGTGTGAAAGAAAATTTAGCAGCCAGCGACAGTTTTTGCTAGCAAAATACGGCATTCTGCAAACTTTGCAATCTGCACTTGGTTTAGTAGTCATCCGTCCTTCCCAAATTATTTACAAAAATGATGTATTATATATGAAATGATGTAGAACTGATGCTAACTTACAGAGCATTTCAGTTCAACATTCAATCACAGTTTTAAAGGAGCAAAGTCAGTCATAATCTTTTCACCACTGTGCCATTCCAACCGCAGTTCCTGTATGACTTTATTTCTTCAGTGGAACACAAAATGTTACAAATAAAGAATATTTATGTTACTCTATCACACACATTTCGGATGAACTTTCCCTTTAATTATTTAAATGTTGCCTGTGATATAATGAAGCTGTTTTTAACGATTCTCCATCAAGACATTATTAAATGCTTAAGACTCAAAACACCCAACACCTACTGTAACATACTGTACAGAGACCTTCTTTTCCCTCTTTTTTTGATGAGATTCCCTTGTGATTACTTTTATTGAATTACTTTCTGTGCTGGAGAAAGCAATATGTGTGTGTGTGTGTGTGTGGTTCTAGGTGTGAGTCTGGTGAATTCTGTCTGTTCAGCACTGGGGGAGGATAGTAAAGGCCTCTAGTAAAGATGTGGTGATTAAAGTGATGGAGGTTCACCTTATTTAACAGGCTGGATTGTCTTTGGGGTTGCTCGGTTACCGTCATCAGCTGAACCAGGAGGAGAATGAATATGCCAATAGGTAACACAAGCCTGAGAGGAGGTCAGGCTTATCACACATGTTCAGGGAACCTTTATCCATCCGTTCCCCAGAGGCAGCAGAGCTGTAGTAAAAGGCCAAGATGGTGCAGTTTCTCTACAGTCACCTACAGTAACATGATGTTTAATCACTCACTGTGTCTTATTAAAACACTGAAGCGCTGAATCGTTACACACTGCAGTTAATAGTATCTTATCATTTGAAGAAAATGCCTTCCCAGCTAACAATTTTAGGGAGAAACGTTTCCCTAACATTTTCATTAAGATAAAAAAACATTAAAAGTGTTGTTCTAGGAATGTTCAAAACGTCCAGTTTTTAAGACGTTAAACTAACGTTATTGTTGGTGCTCACACACTGTAAGCGGTACATGTAGCTAAACCATTTTTATTTTATCATTTTCTTTGTAGTTAACATAAAACCAAATTTGCTTTTTAAACATGTTCCTGGTCCTATTATACAAACTGTAACCGGTTTTGCTCGGTTCCATTTTGAGCCCAACAGCCAAACAGTTTTGGGCATTGTTTTAGAAAACTCATCCAATAAGCAGCACGATCCAATAAATTTTAAATTCCAATAAAATCAATTTCCGACATTTTCTCTCCATGAATATCCCGTTTCACTCAGAAGAAATTGCCACATTATTAATCCACAAATGGGCTGCAAATGTGTTTCATGTTGTTTTGAACAATTCACTGATATAAATCTTATACACTTGATGCCTGGATGAATTTATCTATACCTGGCAACAGTACAATTTGGCATCAATATATTCAGAATAATCAGACATTAGATTTGCCAGACACAAAATGCATGCTAAGAAAAACATGGACATAATATTTTATTAATGTAACACCTTATCAGATTAAGTTCTGTATAAAAACATGAAAGATCTGCATCTTTTTCAAATAAAGCATCGCATTGCACAGGCTGTGAGACGAACACACCAGCAGCAATATTTCCTGCGGCCGCAGCCCTTCCCCCAGCACTCCTGCGGCCGTAGTTTGATTAATGGCACTATCTCTTTCACAGATCTCCTCTTTCTCCAATACACACTTTAAATCTTATTCATGAGAAAGAACATATCAGTTAAACAACAGGAGACGCGATTCTAAACCTGCGCGTGTAACTTGTGCCGCGCTGCATGGCGTCGCATTAAAAAAACGTGCTAGTATACGTCGCGTATTATTGCCGTGAAATATGACATGCTTTCGATGTCTCGCATATCATGTTTCCTGCAATATAGATGTGAATGCTAAACACGTGACACTGATGGAATTTATACGAGCCATTATTCAAATCAGCAATGCCTAAACGAGGAAGGGAACAAATTATATAAATAAAGACAAAAAATGTATAGAAATGATGAATGAGGTTTGACTGCTTACAGAATGGTGACGACTTTGTCCCCGGGGTTCTCATAAAGAAGGTTGTGTTTTCAGGGTATAAGCTAGCCCTGGAAGAGACCGCCAGAGATGTAGCGGAGGGAAAGAAAGGATGCTAAGAAGAAAGGATGAAGAAGGATAGATGTGACAGCCATGCGGACCTAAAAGTTCATGGCAGTGAAAAGACTCATTGTGTCCAGGGACGTGATATGAAACATGCAGAGGTCTGCTTTTGGTCCAGCCTGTCTCGCTCTGTGTAAACAAGGATGTACCAGTTGCAGGACCCGTATTATAGCTTTAATAAAGAAACATTCTCTGCTGTGCTTCACAACACACTTAAAGAGACAGTTCACTCCAAAATTAAAACTAGCATTTATTAATCATCTCTCATTGTCATTCCTAAACTTTACGTCTTCCTTCTGGGGGAAGATTTAGAAAACTGTGACAATGTTTGTTTAATTTTACCAATTTAATGAAAGTAGATGGGGACCAGGGGTTGTCAAACTTCAAAGCCACATTAAAGCAATATGACTGCAGTCTTTTGATTCAAAAGACATTAAAATTACAGTACATCAAAGTACATATTACATTAAATTACAAGTTTTCTTGTCTTGTCAAATTTGAGTCAGATTGTTTTATATATATATTAAAAAAACAGCAGTTCACCAGATGAAAGTCAAACAGGTTTAAACAGTACATAAAAAAGGTTAAGTAAATAAAAACAGACTTTTAATTAATGAGTGAACTGTATCTTTAACACTATGTTTGAAAACACCCTAAAATAGGTCAACCAAGTTTAATCAGCTAAACAAAGTCATGTGGGTCATTAACTTGCTTTATCGTCTGAGGTCAACCTTCATGCCTGAGTTGAGGACTTCAGGTTTTTTAGGCATCACCTTGTAAATCACTCGTAATGGGAACAAACTCTGTATGTGTGCACACAAACACAAACACATCTAGCAGGTGCATGTAAATGAACCGACTGTTTCTGCTTTCTCTGATGTTACGGTCTTAACAAGCCCCTCCACATAACCAACCCGTGACCCGCGTCTATCAGAATGACAAAGCGAGAAACCTATATATAACACTCCCACTGGGAGCCATTACATTGTGGGTGATATAAGAAGACAGATTTCCTGGCTGATTAAACCACACAAGTGAGGAAAGTCTAAACACATGCCGCTAGTGTATGTACGTGCTCCGCATGGGGAAGAGATGTTTACTGCGCGGTAAAACGCATTAGCCGACATCAGCCGCTTGATGAGCATTGATTGGAGAAGCAGCGTAGGGGGAGGGGCATAATAAATGGCTAGCCAATGAACTTCATTTTGTCAATCTATCTCTGCGCGCAGTGAAACCCTAAAGACGCTATACTATAGAAAGTCGCCTGTATGTAATTTGATTTTGGGTTTTATATATGAAGTGATGCGCGTACAGATGAGGCCAGAGTGGAACTTTAACCTGATTTAACTGACCAAAACACAAATTGAATTAGCGAGTTGAATAATAATAATTACACGTATGAGCCAATCAGGAAAAAAGACGTTAATCTTAATGTCGTAAATCAAGGTTAAAGCAGGAAGAGACATTTTTGTAGCTGTCCTTGGCACAACGCTCTCCTAATTGTGCTCGAGGCAAAAGCACCGTAATACTCAAGATCTCAGTGCTCACATCCTGCAGGAAGAGCAACTGTTCTGAGAGAACGCTGCCAAAACTATAATTCAACGCTGTGTTCTGGGACCGAAACCCACACTGACCCTGGAGGACCCTCTGGCCTCATTATGTTTTCTTCTGCCTGTCCCGGAGAAATCTTTTAAATTTAACCTAGATTACAATTTGTTTCGGTTCTGCTGTTTAGAAGTTCTGAAAAATGATGTGCTGTCAGTTGCCTAAAAGTTTATTACAGCAGGTCACTGATCTGGGAAAAGCGCTAAAAAAACAAGGCAATGGGGAAAGCAGGGTTACCTGGGTAACAAGCTGTTCAATTCATTTAGATGAAGAATGCTTTTATATCATATATCCTCTGCAGAAACATTATTGCACGTCAGAACACCTTGAGAGTTTGGATAGCTCTGATTTATACACTAACATAAAGGAAAATTGAAACATTTAATCAGTGTGGTTACAGGCTTTGGCTGCGTGGCAAATTTAGGAACACAAACTGCCAGGCAACAGTGGATAAGTGAAGTTCATTCTTACACTGAATGATG
>JAZGTK010016878.1:0-12524 GCA_036877625.1 Ambastaia sidthimunki
CCCTAAAACTCTGGACAAGAATATGTTTAGTAAGATAAAAACCTGAATGGTGGAACACAGTTGACAAGAGCGATTGTTCTGGACACATAACCATCCCCACCATCCCCAAACTCTGACTGAGTGTCGTGGAACATCTCAACCTTTCTCTGGAAACTAAACATCACACACACATGTTTATTTAATTAATTTACATTTCAGGCAGCAGGAGCTTTTGAATTGTCAAAATACCATCAGATTATTATTATCATTAACAAAAAATCTTTAATTATATGGGCCTCTATAAATGTAAATATTTGATCATCTCTTTTTCTGTGGCTTTCACATATCAGAACCTATATGATCATATACTGCATCTCACCTGTGCAGGAAATCTGTAAGTCCATTTAAGGTGCAGCGAGCAATCTGGGCTCCTAACGCCTGACTGACGGCTGTAGATCTGTCCAAATCTACCTTCAGCCTCTAGGAACACACCGTGACGCAACAAAACACACAACAATCACACACATACACTAATATACAGTACATTCTTAAACAAAATGAAAGACATGCATACACAGAAGAGGGATTTCTACCTGTGTAGCTGTGTGTGGTTTTTTTACCTGTATAATGGAACGAGCAAGGCCGGACTGATACTCCTCAATGTGCAATGTCTGAGCCCATCGTTTCTCCTCATCCTCCAAAACCTGAGAGAGCTCTGTAGTCACCTTCTCCTGGAGAACACACAACATCATGGGAATTATTTGAACTGCTGGCTTCCAGAGGTCAATGCATAATTTGACTCCTCTGGTCTGGTGTGTCCTGAGTGTTACCCAAACAGTGTCGACACAGTCCTGCTCCAGTCGTTCTATGACATCTTCTGACAGGAGAGGATCTAGAGCTTCACATACTATGGTTCCCATGGCGCCAACTGTTGCCAAGACATCCCTGTGACAATGCACAATGTCAGAATTGTGTGTGTGTATCCATAAGTGTTTAATGTGTCCCCATTTGTTTGTGTATTTGTCTTGTGTTTTGTGTACAGGTTTTCCCACAGGTATTCATCACCAGTGTTGTTCATGATAAACAATGCAGCTGTTATTAATAGACCTGAGCTAATTCTTCCACTGGGTGATTAAAACATCAGTGTGGAGGATGTTTAAAAAAAGAAAACCTTCCAAACCATTCCATCCACTTTCTATTTATACATGTTTGCATGTACCTGTTGTAAATGTTGTAGACCCAGTCCAGAAGTGAGTATATGTCTGTGATCTGAATGGGCCCGCAAGTGATGCTCTTCAGTCGTTTGGCAACAGCCCTGTGATAGCTCTGCATGTAGACCTGAAACACAGCAAATTCCTCGGGATACACTGCCACCACGTTCCGACGTGCTGCGTCCATATCTTCCACCACCCTGCCCCTCAAACGCTCCAAATACATGTCCATCTGACCCGCAGCAATGCCTCCTGGCTGTGGAAGACACCAGTCAGCTGCCTCTCCCACAGCCTCCACCCACCTTTGACGCAGCCTCCTGGGTCGCTTGGAGGGTCTGGGAACCTCATGTGAGACAGCATGGTCTTCAGAATGATCGTCAGTTTGGAGATTGGCCTGGGTCTCTTGGTGCAGGGCCCAAACCCTGTCAGCCTGTTCCTCTTGTTGTATGACCAGCACCACAAGGCCCAGCTGAGGTCCGGTGCAGGGCTGACGTAGCGACTCCCTCACTACATCCCACATCTCTCTCTGAAGGGCCTCATAAAGCAGCTCTACATCTTTCACTTTACGTAGACCAGCATCCCACATGCTAGGACCGGAATCATCACTGCCTGAGCCAGCCAGTAGGGGGAACCAGGGAGATGAGGCCAGTGTGGGAGTGGCCATAGTGCTGGGTGTGGTTGATGTGGGTGTGGTTTGTGCCAAAGGGGAGGGGTCAAGTTCACACTCCCTCTCCAGCTCTTGAATGTGTGTATCTGCAAGCAGCAGGTCTCTCTGATTAACCAACTGCAATATCTCCAACACTGAGGGCGAAAAGACCAAGTTTAGTGTTGTTATTTTTTTTTTATTGCATCTGCCATGTGTTTAATTACTTGTATGTTGTTGTCTTTGAAACAGGCTGTACGCTGTTCCGATTATCTCTAAGCTTATCAGGTAAGACCTGCAGCACAATTTCCTGTCTCTGTGGACTTGTTTGTTGTTTAGTCAATAACTCACTGAAATTTTAAGACCATGTGACTGCACATTAACAGCAGGATACTGTGGGTAGAACATCTGATCTGTAACTTTGAGCTTCAATTAAAAAAATATCAATTTCGTACGTGCTGCAAAAAGTATAAACAAGTACAAGTTATGTTTTACCTGATAGTGGCTCTCTGCGTTTGACTGGTGGTTCTTCCTCTACAAGCTCTTGTTCTGAACCCTGCGAGCTGTGGTTTGTTAATGAGTCTCCTCTGAGCTTGCCTAAACTGACCATGCGTAGGAATGAGGGACGTCTACGACTGTCCTCGTCGTTTTCAGTGGTCAGATCCCCTGCAGGCAGACTTTCTCTGCGTTCACTCTCTTTACGACGACCTGCCAGCCTAAGGAGAGGAAAACATACTACATTAACTTCACAGAAAATGTTCTGTATAACATAGAACAACATTTAAATGTTAGTTGCTGTTTATTTGTACTGTATTTAATATGTGTAGATTAAATCTGTATTTACAAATGCATCTATAATTAACAGACCATAGCTAATTCTCCTATGGGGTGATTAAAACAGCAAATAATGTGGAGACCCAATGCAACTTGGTTGAAGTTTTCATCAGTCTGTGTGTTCTGAGTGTCAAACCCATGACTTTGAGCTACAGGAAAGCTGATTAAATTCACGTTACATTCACACTTACCTCAGTAAAGTCATGATCTCCTCTGAGGCTCTTCGATAATTCCTTTTCTTCTTCTTTTCTAAACAAGATGTTGCTGGGAGTGTGGCACTCCGTAATGAAGGGGCTGCACTCCACACATTTCTTCCTGTTATTCTCAGCCCTTTGCCTAACTTTCCAAGAGTCTTTAATGGTGACGAGCCACAGATTCGTTCCAGAGTTCCTCTCTTTTCTTTTGATCCTTCAGTGACCTTTGACCCTCCGTGCTGCTCTATGTTTGTCTCATTCTCCAGTGCCTCACTCATTTGAGGTGATCTTTGGTAGTCCTGTCCATTTTCCCAAACCCCATTATCATCCTTATTCCACCCCATGCCTGCCCACGCTCCCTCAAACGGATTGAGATCGGATGGTGGAAGGATGAGTTCCCCGTTGCTATGGTTACTTTTAAGGATGAGTTCACCGTTAGCGAGGTTACTTTTTTGGATGAGATCTTTGTTCTGGTTGTTCTTGAACCTACCAGGTAGTTTCTTGAGGATGGGCATTTTGCTGTAGACTAGAAAACAAAATGATAACCATTCAATATTGGTCACAATTACTTGTTTATTGCAACTATGCAACTACTAATGAACTATACATTAATGTTACATTTTGTGCAGAACCCTGCAAACCTGAGCACACAACCACACCATTACAGCATAACTTCATATATGAGTCATTTGTTGTATATTCTCAGAAGAAACAACTGACAGTACAGATTTTGCCAAATGCTTTAGGACTTTTGTGTCACAGATCTAAAAAATAAAAAATTGAGTTTAACTTGTGTAAACAATATAGCAAGATAATTTAAACCAATTTAAATAAATGTGTTTTTGTTAATTGCATCTTAAAGTTATTAAAATTATTTGAAGTCATTTTTGTGTGTATTGTACAATGTCACTAAGCATGCCCATAGTTTACTATGTGTCCTGCCTAAAGGTAACTAAAGTTGAAATCTGTTTAAACCGCCTTTATCAGGTCTCTCTTAAATGACTTTGCCTTGTTGCATTTTCATTGTTCAGTATTCCGGTGAGCTGAGTGCATAACAGAGCGTCTGTGTCTATGTGTTTGCAGTTTTTATGGACCTCTAATGAAATCTCACATCCAGATGTATCAGAATAGTTTCCTGTCCTTAGAGTTTCTCAGAACATACACACTCTATAATCAAACACAAACAACACACATTCACTTTTCTGGAATGTCCCTCATGGGATTAATGAAGCGTCCAGCTACAAATTCCACATCACTACCTGCATGTTACAAATTAACAAAAATGTAATGCAATATAATGCTTTAAATATAAAATACAATGTTCCTCATGAAATGTGAAGTGAGATAATTGACAGAAGAGTGGGAAAATTAGAGTAGGAGAGAGAGAGAGAGAAAGAGAGAGAGAGGAAGGTGCTGTGGTGAAGCACCTCTTGTGATTGTGTTTTAGCATCCTTGTGTCGCATTATTTCTAAGCAGATTTCCCCTGGTTCAGAATCTGAACTAATACTAAGATGTTCTATATTTGGGCGAGCAACCATGACCCATCATTATATACTTAAACAAGACATTTAACCCCACCCTGCTTCATTATGCATAGAGTAAGTTATGTCAGCAACATGACAAGCTTTCTTAAGAGATTTTTCACCTAATTTATTTTATTGCATCCCAGGTGGACCTTCAGCATAATTCCCGGTGCCAGAAAGAACAACATCACTTGTAAATGTTGTGATTTAGAACGGAAAAAGATGTGTGTTTCTCTAATAACATGTAGATTTGTTTAGGGCAGACAAACATTAAACAAACATTCACAGAATAATAGAAGCAGGGCTGCCGCAGGTCTAGATTTTGATTATTTACATAATGCAGTTAAAAGCAAGACAAATTGCAGACCATTATCAAAATAAATTTGCTTCATGCAACACCATATTTATATCTAAAAGTGTTTTTCAGTGTTAGATTGGCAGTGACATATAGTTACATAAATACCAGTGTCTTAGTTCCATTGACCCTGCAGATACGTGGTGGGCTGTGTTTATACAAATGTTGCTATCTTTAACTGGCTCCAGGGGTTAATAAGTTTGTTTTGCTGGAGCCAAAATACAGAGGACAACCTCTTGTCATTGGGTGTTTTTATTTAAAAACACCCTAATTTTTAATGAAAATTTAGTACCTCCAGTGAAACGTTCCAGAGGATAGAAAACTAATGCAGATCTAGAAAATGTTATACACAACAAATAATACAAAGTTATATTTAGATTTAATTCTAAATTAAGCAAGGTAATTAAGCAGTTCTAATTTGGTAATTGATAATCTGATTAATTCAATAATTAGTTCATAATAATAATACATAATAATACGTTTTTACTAGTTAATGAACTAAGTATCTTATCTTTTCACACTCACATTCATAAAACATCTCGCATTTTAAATCAGGAAACAACTTTAAAATATATATGAAGGTATATACTATAATATGTATAATATGAACTGTTAAGAGTCAAACCAAGAGTTCGAAGTAAAAAAAAAGATGAAAAATATCAAACAATAATACAATCAAAAAACTACCTAATTGTATTTTTCCACTTAAAAAAACTTTACATATGTCTATGTGGTGACATTTATTCCCTTTTCGTTCATGTTTCGTTTAATTTTGATAAAAAAATGGTAAAACAGTAAATAACCAAATTGGTTTTACTAATGAACCATCTGGGTTTGGAAAGAAAACTGTTAAACTGAATTTACGGTCTAATATTTAATTGAGGCTATGAAATAAATGACAAAAAAAAAAACCAATAAATATTCAATCAACATTTTAAACATTTAACAACACTTTCCTGTCTTACCTTAGAGGCAGTGGGCAGCTCAAGGCAAATCCATTCCAGTGTCTGTGTGAGTGACAGAGAGCCTATCAGTGAGACAGAGACAAAGTGTTTGTGTGTATGTGTGTCTCACTCTCCAAGATTTTGGGGCCTTCTGCTGGAATGTCGGAGGCAGCCGTTTAGTTTGCTACCAGATGATGATGCATTTTCCTCAGGAAAAGAGACACCCTCCCTAAACAAACATACACACACATACACACTGCCCTACACACATAAAACGATACACACACAAACAATATATATGAAACATGCGTACACCTTTAAATAAGCAGACAGGTAAACGTGCAATTCACACATACAAATATGTGGATTTAACCTTGCACACACATAATTATTTAGCCATTTACAGACATAAAAATGGTTATGTGAAGACTTATTTAACTTCAAACTGTGAATAAGTGAAGACATTCACATTACATTTCCAAAATGTCAGTATTACACAGTCACTAATACAATGCTCGTCATCATGAATTCATGAAGTCAATGGGCATTTACACATTTTGTTACCTTATCCAAAGCAGCAAGTAAAGTTATTTTAGTTATTTTAAAGTTAATTTTATCAGTATGTGTTCTGTGGTAATCCCTGCATCATAATCTACTAATTAAGATACAGGAACACCATCACGAAATGCAAGCAAAACGGATTTAAAATAGATGCGCCATTTTATGTATAACAACAGATGAACAATTTACATTGCTGAAATATCAACTTAATTAACTAACTGTAGTGTCTTTCAGCTGAGGTCTTTTGGGTAAGTGACACCCAGTTACAAAGAAAAAGAGGAAAAATGCAAATATGGAACTGAATCCATTTAAGCTTTTTTCATTCCTTATAAAACAGCACAAATAACGCTAATGCAGATGTAAAAACAAATCTCTTTTATCTGGGCAAATTTTTCATATTTCATTAGTTATGTTTGTGTTGTAGCCTAGTAGCCTAGGCAATGCCTGCAGGATTAAAAAAAAATGGCAATTTTTGCAAAACTGGGGGACCAAACAGACTGTTTCTAAACAGGTTTACTACACACTCAGGTAGTTTTTTTCCCAAGCTCACCTTTGACAGAGAGCTGTCTACAAATTTCTGTATGGCTATTAAAGATATCAGACATCATATATTTTAGTGAAATCTTTCGGGTAATAGGGACATATTATTAATGTTATTTTTTTAAATTGTGTACAGCCATGTTATCTTTTGTGCTAGCATAGTTAAATTAATACTAATTTAGATGAATAAAAATACATCTTTGAAAAGTTGTATTTATACTTTAAGCGCAAATAATTTAAAGGTTATACAGTACGTTTCTCAAAATAAGGCACCCGAGAGAGAACTTTTGTACAAGTAACAACATTAACACATGCAACAACAAATAGTCTTGTCTTTATTACTCGCTATACTGTTACATGTGTCTGTCGACAATTGGCAAAGCTCGTCTCTGCTTCTGTGTTGTACTTCTGCCCTCTGGTGGACGCCACGTTATAGCACCCCGTTTAACGCAAAAACATTCACGAGTCATTGTACCATTAACACCACAGAGATCACACACATCACACTTCTTTTATTTAATCAAACCTATCAATTCATAAAATATGATTGAACCTGTTACTTTGCCAAAAATAAAACAACTGCTACTAAGTGCCTGTTATTGGTAAAGTGTATTAGTATATATTATTGTGAAAGTGCAGGGAATGAAAACTCCTTTATAACAACCAACATCACCTGATTTTGCCTTAAACGGTAAAAAGAACAGTATGCAAGTTTACAGTAAACAGAACTTCAGTCACCAAGCGAAAACAACCAATGCAAACATTCTATACAAGCAGATATTAACTTACAAACAGTGATGTCAATTGCTTCTCAAATTAATTTAGTTAATTTACTGCTAATGTGAGTTTGTAAACAAACACCTCTGGGCTTTATGTACTAGTTTGATATTCTGTGTGTCCAGAGTTTGTGTGTTAGTGAGCACAGTCCACTGACCACAATGTTTCAAACTGCAGCACTGGGATACAATCACAGTGTCTGATGGGTTCGATGTTGATGGCTGTCTCTATGATGATGGATGTTACTATGGTGATGAGGGTAGGTATGGAGACAAGGATGCTCAACTCCCTCATTCTGCAACTCTTCCTGTTTATAGAGACCCTGCAGCTTCTGCAAAAACTCAGCAATGAAAACCTGTGCGCACACACGCAAGCACACACACACACACACAATACTTTGATTGAACAGCTGTTTGATCATGTCAAAAAATACTCTTAAACAAAAATATGTCAGTAAATGGAGGTTGGGGAGTCTCACAATGCACATAAAAGTGAAACATTTATTGTTTTACCAGTTACTTGTGAACAACAGTAGAAATATTACTATTGTCAGTATTGTATTCAATACTGAATATCAGCATTTATGCTTCTTTTGCAATTATCAACAGATTAATAGTATACAGATTAACAGATTAATAGAGATTAAATTAATCAAACATGTCTTAATTCCCATAAATGTAATATAGTCATTAGCCTGGTCACAAAACTGTAACAATGCCTAGTACATTTGTTTAAACCAGTCAGTACATTATGTGTTTATACTGTGAAGCATCACAAACTGGTGAGAATTTTACACTGGCATGTTTCACGCATGAAAAAGTATCACGTTTCTATAGATGTCAGTGTATGTTTGTGCATGTAAGTGGTCTGTTTCTCTCTGCTGATTCTCCACGATGTGTCAGCACCTCAACACTAAGCTTATACAAAACACACACAATTATGTACACACACCAACCAAAAGGCTGACAGTAAACTTATGAAAGAATGTCTTTGTACTAACAAAGAACATGGAGAGAAAGACAGACAGTAAAAGAAAACAAATCACTATTGTGAGAAACACGTGGAAACGAGTGTCAGCCACTGCAGTGTCTCTCTGAGAGAGCGAGTGTGAGAGAGAGAGAGAGAGAGAGAGAGAGAGAGAGAGAGAGAGAGAGGGAGAGAGAGAGAGAGAGAGACAGGGAACCATAGTAAGGTACTAAGAACAGGGAAAAAGCAAAATAAATGTGATAGACAGAAAGATGTACACAACAGACAGAAGGCAGAAAGAATACCTCAGTACTGCTGGGGCAGGCTTGAAGAAGCACCTGTAAAACAATGATAAAAGCATTTATCATTCATGATTGACTTAATTTTAATACAATATAATAAGCCTAAAGTACATTTACAAACAGTGGACAATAATAATTGCAGTATAGTGCTACAGACTTTGCCAAGCAAACACAAGCACAAAATTTACTGTGAGTGAAAAGGATTATGGGACCTGTAGTTTTTGTGTTCGCGCTTCATCACTTGGCAGTTCCAACAAATCATCAATGTTCACTTCCTCTGGCATTTCCTCCAACTTTAACACACAACAAGAAGAAAAAGCAGCATTTCAAAAAACTTAATTTAAAGCCAAAATACTGCAGAACATATGGTATGACTACAAAAATAGTATGAAGCCAATATTATCTAATTGTAAACCTGACATTACGGGTGACTATAATTATTTCTTTAAAGTGACATAAATATGACAGAATCAACATTTTGGTCTAGTTTTTGGTCTTTGGTCATTTAACTATAGAGTCTAATGTAGGACATTGTGAAGCTAAAATACAACCACCACCTGTGTTTTAGGTAGACCACAGTTTTACGTATCTCAGAACTTGGGCATCTCAAGTTCCAAACTCAGAACTTTCAATATTCCAAAATTGCAGTGGAAAACTTTCTCCTCCACATCAGCTGAATCCCATAAGCAGAAAAGGAAATTGAGATAACAGATCACATTTTACAATTCCCAAGAGACATCACTGTTGTGTCTTACTGTGGGACAGCCTTATAACGAATTATGCTTTAACTTCCGGCCTGTTGCTGTTGCTGGACATTCTCGGTGGGTGTCCATGTAAGGTAGCAGCAGAACCAAGTGATCCAATGCTGTAATTGAGGGAGAGTAACAGAACCTCCCCCGGTACCTCCAGAGGCCTGGTCTTCCTCACCTTTTATGGGCAGCCAACTTTCATATCTTAATATCTTTGTCTGGGAGATATGTATGCCACAACATCAATCACACTAACAAGGGCTTAACAAACTGTTGCTTATATTTATAAAGATATTTATAAAGTCCAACTCAGGGAACAATGTCTCTCCATATAAAGGTACAGAGGAAAAGATACATATCGTTCTTATCATTCTCACCATGCTTTAGATTTGGGAACAAAATACACAGATACAGACTTTTTTTAAAAGTCAGAAATGTGTTATTATTATTTAGGAGACTTTAATTTGCAGGAGACTTCAGCTGTCTTTCATTAACTTGTATATAGTTTCATTGTCTTATTTTCAAAAGCGCTTTTTACAGCCAATTGTTTGAAAACAAAATGACCAATGCATTCAAAACAAGCTTGTGTCTGTCAACAGCTCTTATCAACTCCAAGGACAGCCTGCATGAAGAGAATTTTCAGTCCACAGCTTCTTCCTACATTACATTAATACATTTTAATAAATATAAAGTAGGCCAGTGTGCATTTTGAGCCTTATCTGACAGTTGCATTGGTATTGGTTGAATAGTGATACAGTTCTGCGGTCAACTTTTTTGGAGAAGAAACTGATAAACATGTCAACCTTAAAAATAACGTAAGAAACCGCATGTCAGTACAAAATATAAATGATCTTTGGTGTGAGTTTTCATCTCAATTCGGTTGGTTAATGGGATCCAATGAACCTGTAACACACACCTGCACGCGGACACTCACCCTGCCCGCGTAAAGCGTGTCTAGCGCTTCGTCAATCCATTTCTCCACGTCCAGCCTTTTCTGGAGTTGCTTGCGGTTGTATTTGACCGTAACGCGAGCATTTCTCTTCTGCAGGCTCAAGCCGTGATCTCGAGCGCTACCTAAACTCTGCGAATGAAAAGCGTGTATCCCTCGTAAATCCGGGGAATGACCGGCATGTGTCTCCTCTGCCATGTTGCACGCGCCTGTGCTTGTCCGGGAATGAGCGCGCTGAGCTCAGTGAGTTGATTGGAGATTTGAAGAAATTGGGCGCTGGAGGCAGTAAGATCCTGTTTTGCTTATTCAGCCTTAAATATCTTATACTTTAATGGTTAGGAACAGATTTAAAAGATACAAGAGTGAGAAATAAATAAATTGTTGTAATACAACACAAACACGATGAGCATACATTTAAATGCATAAACTCATTTTTGTGCTTTTAATCTAGTATTGTCTGTAAAACAAAATACACAGAGAGAATGGGGTGTTTCTCATATAATTTATTTCAGTCTTTCATTAAAGTAAGGAGCACATGTACAAAATAAATTAACATAATTTTTTTACAAAGACAAGACAATGATTGAAAGCAAAAGTACAAAAATGCAAAATACAAACTTAGGTGTGAACTCAGGATTAAATTAATGATAAGTATGTGGCAAAAGAAATAAACATTCATTAGACATAAACTCCATTGAAAAATCTGCTTTTATGTAATTGTGCATAAGATTCCATGACACAAATTTCCCCATATCATTCGAGGAAAAACACACTGCTTAATACGCAATACACAACTGGAGCAAAACCTTCTCATTTGGTCTTAAGAACATAGTTTAATCATATTCCTGACTGTGTTCTGCTTGCTTCCTTTCTCTACTTAATTTTATTTTTTTATTTCTTTTTTAAGAATTACAACATTGGCAACTCAAGCTTAGTGGAACATTCTGACAAACTGTCAGTAACATAAAGACAGAAGGTGATATTCTTATTCTTAAAGGCAGGGTAGACAATTTTTTCCAGAAACATTTTTTGTTATGCTTCTCACATCCTGATCACAATGCAATCACTAACTGGTCTAAATATATTTATATAATTATATATCTTCTGTGGAAGGAGCAAGAGCACAAAACCATCATCCAATCATTGCATTCGGGCTGAATGCAATAACAGGATGTCCTACTTGCCTGTCAAACTAAGTTCTTGCAAACCTTTGTGTACTGTGTTTATTTGTTGGAGGAGGCACGGCTTTGGAAAGCACTCTGAAGGGAGGTGGAATCTTATGCTTTCAAAGCTAGATTGCTATTGCTAGCATCTCCAAAATTGCCTACCCTACCTTTTAGACAGGAGAAGTTTTAGTTTTTAATTAGTTTTATACAGACTAAGCCCAGACTTTGACTGCAGTGCAGTTAACTTAGTTATGCTCTTCTGTTTTACTAACTTTGTTTTGTCTCTTTGAATAGAGGTATTTCCTTTACTTAGTTATCTTAGTTACAATTTTTTATTGCCTTTATCTTTGTATAAAGATATTGGTTCTCTGTGTACACAGTTCCGTAACCTAAGGCAATTAAGCTTTCTGGGATCTGTGTCTGTATTCATATAAAACACAAATTTACAGATCCAAGCACACAGTAATGTGTGATAGTTTTGTTTTCTTTGATTTTTGGTTTACAGAGTCATCCAGCTATACAGACGACAAAGGTTCTATCCCTTATTCAGTTGTTAACACATCATTCATGCATTCATTCATTCGTTCTTTCATTCGTTCATAAAAATTAAGACAAAGGCAAGTGCTACATCCAAATTTTTATCCCTGCTTGTGTATGTGCGTGTGAATATGTTTGTGTGTTTTGTGTAAACGTACATGTGTGTTCATGAGTGGGTAGTTGATACATAACATAACATGTCCTTAGACTGTTTTATCAGCATCACAATATGAGATTAAAATGTATTTAAGTGTATTATGGGGAAGTGTGTAGGTACTGTAACACATTTTTTTT
>JAZGTK010016879.1:0-12524 GCA_036877625.1 Ambastaia sidthimunki
TATGTATTCCAAATCGTATTCTATAAAAGCACTAAAGCCATTTGTTAATGCAAATGTGTCATTTATTAATAAAATGCCATACACACAAAACAATAAATTATCTTTCTCACAATATGTGAGCCACTTCCTGCTGGTTCCATCTTTACAGGTGAAAACGCTCTGCACAACTGGATTTCTGGAATTCTGTGGTAATCTAAAAATCTTTGTAATACTGAAGGCGTAGGATGAACAAAGTAATTTATGTCCACCTGCTCTCTCCCTTGCTGACATTCTCCTCTTCTGAAGAAGCTATCTCTAACCTGGCTCAAAAAGGCATAATGAGAGAGTCTATAATAAATAAACAACATAAAAACAAAAACACATTAACAAAACAAAAACACTGTCAGCTGACTCTGTTAATGTTGATGAATTGTGGTTAACAAACTAATGTTCTCAATTTAAGTAAGTCAACATATCAAAGACATGTTAAAAACATCTGGCTTAAAGATCTACTAAATGTCTTCGCCATTGTGCCCAATGTGTTTTCGCAGAGCAAAAAGTGCAATCGTTTTTTTTTAATTGCTGTGTTATCGCCATAATTTTGTACATAACAGTAGTTTATCGACATTTTGTCTATTACGTGTTTTGGCTCAGTTTTATCAAGGGTATTATCAGTTTTAAAAGCATTTCTGCTTATCGCAGGGCAGGCTCTACATTAACTCCCTCATCTCTCCCCCTCTCCTCTCCGTGCGCACCGGTGCTTTTGTGACCACGACCTTCATCATCATCAGCCTTACCCACCACGGGAGCTGATAAAGGTCCGGCTGATGTATTAAACATTTGTGTTATGTTATTTAAGTTTTAAAAATGGTATATGAGATGTATCGGCCCAAAAAGTATGTCGGCCCACCAGGAAAATGTCTATGTATACCCATGCTTTTCTGTTATTCACTGCCAAGTCTTATTTCAGTTTCCCTGTACAATTCTCAGCCTGTTTTTCTTGTTTGGATTCTTTGTTACCAACCCTAGCTTGTTTTCTGGATTTTTGATTGTTTGCTGCCTTCCCTGTTGCTTCGCCCGTACCTTGGATTAGTCTCTTGTCTGCTGCCTGCCCTCGACCACTGCCTGTCCCTCGTTTATGGTTCTGTCTCTCCTTTGATATATCTGCTTGCTGGTATTCAACCTTTTGTTTGTTGCACCTTGTTTTAATAAAGCTGCAATTGGATCGCGCCCTCATGAGTCATCGTTACAGAAGACTTGGCCTTTCAGCGATTCAGCAGCGGTCTAAGTTCGAGTTCCGGTCCGGGCAGAATCCTCAAGCCAACATGCACCCAGCAACAGTCAATGTTCAAAAGTCTTCGCTGCCAAGCTATCCTGCAGCAATTAACCAGTTGCCCACTGACCTATCCGCTCAAGCTCCATGGCTTGTGATAGATCCTGTTCAGCTCGCCCAGTTGATTGCCCTAAAAGATGAGGTAGTCCAAAGATGGCGAGGGATGCAGCTCCTGCCCCAGGTGCATTCGTTCCTGTTTTACCTGTTTTAGAGCCCAGTGCCAAGTCCAGTCCGGGTGTTCCAAAGCCTGGTGCCAGGACCAGTCCGGGTGTTCCAGAGCCCGTTGCCAGTTTGGAGTCCAGTCCGGGTGTTCCAGAGCCCGTTGCCAGTTTGGAGTCCAGTCCGGGTTTTCCAGAGCCCGTTGCCAGTTTTGAGTCTAGTCCGGGTGCTTCAGAGCCCGTTGCCAGTTTGGAGTCCAGTCCAGGTGCTCCAGAGCCCATTGCCAGTTTGGAGTCCAGTCCGGGTGCTCCAGAGCCTGTTGCCTGTTGAAGTTCAGTCAGGGTGCTCCAGAGCCCGGTGCCAGTGTGGAGTCCAGTCCGGGTGCTCCAGAACCCGGTGCCAGTCCCGAGTTAAGTCTGGTGGTGCCAGAGCCAGAGTCCGGTCCAAGTCCAGGTCCAAGTCCAGGCCGGTGGTGCCAGAGTCCGAGTCCAGTCCGGTGGTGCCAGAGTCCAGTTCCAGGTCCAGTCCGGTAGAACCAGTGCCGGAGTCCGGTTCCAGGTCCAGTCCGGTAGAGCCAGTGCCAGAGTCCAGTTCCAGGTCTAGTCCGATAGAAGCTAGGCCCGAGCCAGAGCCTCCTCCAGGTGCTCCTAATCCAAGGCTCAGTCTGGGTGTCCCAGAGTCCAAGTCCGGTCCGGGGTTTCCAGACCCGGAGTCCAACTCCAGGTCCGGGGTTTCCAGAGTCCAGGTCCGTGGTTTCCAGAGTCCAGGTCCGTGGTTTCTAGAGTCCAGGTCCGTGGTTTCTAGAGTCCAGGTCCATGGTTTCAAGAGTTCAGGTCTGTGGTTTCCAGAGTCTACATTTCCCATAATGCTTCACCTGTTCACTCCTTGTCTGATTACAGTTGCACCTGACACTAATTTGCCTGGTCTATGTATACCCATGCTTTTCTGTTATTCACTGCCAAGTCTTGTTTCAGTTTCCCTGTACAATTCTTAGCCTGTTTTTCTTGATTTCTAGCTTGTTTTCTTGATTTTTTATTGTTTGCTGCCTTCCCTGTTGCTTCGCCCGTACCACCTTGGATTACTCTTTTGTCTGCTGCCTGTTTATTTATGGTTCTGTCTCTCCTTTGATATATCTGCTTGCTGGTATTTGACCTTTTGTTTGTTGTACCTTGTTTTAATAAAGCTGCAATTGGATCGTGCAATCATGAGTCATCGTTACAATAAGACCTTCAAAGTGCTTTCAAAGCCATGCCTCCTCTAATTTCTCTCATTTCAATACATGTTTGATCATTTTTTGTGTTTTTATTTTCTTTATATGTTAAGCTGCTTTGATACAAAGCAACATTGTAAAAACTGCTATATAAATAAAATTTAATGGATGAACACACTAATGACAAAAGACTGTCGGGATGCGGGTGGTATGCAAAAACATATTTTTGTAAGTAGGACATCCTATCATTGCATTTGGACCAAATATTGTGGTTTGGAATCATGTCCCTCTTTTAATGACAGCAAACCAAACTAATTTGCTATTATTTCTAATAAGACTAGTTAGGCATGTGAACTCAAAAAAAAACTGGAAAATTAGCATAAAAGGGTAAATGTTTGGTGGGACATCAGTTACAACCCTAGTGGTAAAAAAAAATCCCATTCTAAGTATACAGTTTGTGTATTGTGAAAGGTACACATGGGTTTTAAAGCATATGTTCATAACTTATATTCATGAAGCATCAGATCTAATAAATGAGGCAAATATCAAAAGTGCTTAAGTCCAGCTTAATGCCACTGCTGCTTCTTTACACCACCACACCAGCTATTAATTACATGCTGATTAGAGTCAGCTGGTGAGAATTAATCACAGCTGCAGGAAGTTATTGTCCTTGCATGTACAGAGGACTGCACTTTTAGAAATTGCATGGGGCAAGCTAAAGATGACAGAAAAAAAAAAACAAATAAAGAGTAATACAAAATGAAACTGATTCGCTCAAAGCACAAATAAAATGAAATTTGGTGAAATGTTCCATTCTCTATGATTTTACAAACTGCTGTGATACAAAAATCAGCCAGCGACGCTAACTAGGTCCCCAATACATGGCAGCACCAATCGCAACCAGCTGGTAGATGAGGAATGGCACCCGGTTCGCTGGGAAAGGGAGAGCAATGACAGGAGGTACCCTGATGCCTGAGAGCCGACACAAGCCAGGGTGCGTAGAGGGGAGCTGGAGGGCAGACACTAAACAAAAACAAACTAGAGAAGAAAAAAAAAAAGTCAGAGTTTGAGACAAGACAAGGACGACAACAAAACAACTAACAAAAACAAGGGCAAGAGTTTATAAAAAAAAAAATTTAAAAAAAAGACCCCGGGCAAAAAACTCGACAAGGAAAACCTTGGTCAAGATACTGAGACAAACATCAACGATCTGACAAAGACAAAGAGAACACGAGGGAAATATAAAGGGAAAATGAGAATTAGGGACATGTGCGGGTAATGAGGGCATTAAGGATAACGAGCGGGGCAGGGAAAACAGGACGCCTATGCACGTGGTGAACTGTCAAAACCGAACCCACGTGCATCACAATAAACAAAACACAAAACCCAGATTCATGATTAGGCTGACCTGACTGCGTTCATGAAAATTTTTTTATGTCCTTTATGCTTTCAAATTTAAAAATTAAAAAGAAACAAACAACCACATCAAAAATATAGACTTTGTTTTTAATGACAAATCTGTTCCTGTCTCACTACATTAAAACTCAACATTTGATCAGGCAGACAGGTGAGGTGTAAGTCTGCCTGATAACAATTGATCTCAGTGGGATATCTCCAGGGACAGGCAGACAGATGAACGCATTGCCCCTGAAATCCACTAGAGGGCATTCTCCAAAAAATGTAATTCTATCATTTCTCATAATTCTGTGCATGTACTGATTACTGGGCACCTGACTGTTGCTATTTAAAGACTTAAATATTTAAAAATGCTCATGCTGCTTTTAGGGAAGTCTTGTTTTGTACTGGCTGACAGTACTAAGCAGTTAGTACTGTCCAGGTGTTCATTTCATTCCCATGTTCTAGTTTTGACCCTCTTTCTGGTTTCCAGTTTTTTTTTTAGCTGGCTTGTGATTTAGACTTGATTGTTTGTTTTTATTATTTACACTGTGTTTTTGACCCCTTGCCTGTGACTTGGACTGCATTCAATAAAGCTGTGTTTTGTTCTTCACCACTTTGTAGTTAGCGTCGCTGGCTGATTTCGGTGTCTGTCTGCTGATTCCGGTCTCCGTGCCGGAATCAGCACTGCCATGATCTGGGTCTCCGGTTGGCCTCGTCAGCCGGTCGTGGCAGGTCGAGTTCACATCTCTGCCCTGGTTCTTTCCCTACTGTTGCCCCCGTCTGGATTTAATTGGACTTTTTCCTGTTCCCTTCTCAGTGATTTTTCTAAATAAAAAAAATCTTACTCTGCATTTGGGTCTCTCTCGTTTGCCTTGACAACATTCCTGTCTATGTTTACGTTATTTATACATTCTTAAAACCTTAAAAGGTTATATGTTTAATCATTCCACCCAGCCTCACATGGCAACACTGGCCTAACCAGTGCTGTGAGTTTGGGGCAAGACAGTCTGTCTAACTAACTGACCAATGGCAGACGGGAGATATTTGGTAAACCTTATTAAGTTATGAGTAGTTATTTTTGCAATTCTGTTTGGTAGGTAATTACTATTATAGTATGTGAAGTTTGAGGTTGTGTGCCAGGTTATGAACAGGTATTATTGTTTTAAGCTAAAGTATGACACGCACATTTTTTTTTATTACCATCACTATTTACATATAGGAATTATAAATTTGCCCCTGTTAGTTCACGTTCATGCCAGACTGCACTTTTCGCTCATTACAGATTACTTGCACATTAATTTTACACAAACATCACTGACAAGACTGAAACAACACTGAAAAGAGCCACAGCAGCAAAACCATAACACAAGATGACATAATACTTCATTCAACCAATAATCGGATATGAAAATCAAACCTAAGACAAACATTTTTATATTGTACACTTTAAATGTGTCCTGCTGTTGAATTTGGATGTTTGGATATGTATACTGGAAGCTCCATTTGCCAAGGAAAATAATTTCTGTGTGCATTCCAGGTACACTCTGCAATAAAGATCTTTCTGATTTTAAGACTTCTGAAGATGCTGTTCCTCATATATTAGAGCATCTGAGTGTACACAGAGGACCTTACACAGGCGATTTAACATGAGCTTGATTTGAAAGTCGAACCAGAAGCACTGCATGCAATTTTGCAGGCAGCTTACTTAGAATTTTGTTCAATACTTTATTCAATTAAATTGTCTTTAATTGATTTTAATTTGTCTTTAATAGAATTATTATTCTGTGGTAGGCTGACCACCTGTTCAGGATATTTTCCTGCTTTGGCCCAAGATAGCGGAGATAGGATCCAGCAGTCCTGGTGACCCCAACAGTAATAAGCAGCATGGAGAATGAATGGATGGATGAACTACAATTGAATACCTATTTGAATGTAAATGAACACTCAGTAAAGGTGTTTAGTTTTGTTTGTTACTTTAGGATTACAATGTTGATTACAATACAAAGGTAAGATTTGAAATATATTTGCCCCCTTTCAAAGTTCACCTGACCTGACTTTCACTCCACAGGCTCTGGAACACTGCAAACCAGACAAGTGGTACTGGTAGTGATAATTAAATGCCACAGTGCTGTTATACAAAATATTAGGACTCTTGGAACTACTGGTCTATAAAGACCAAAAGTAACTGTATAATTGTTATTTTTATTAAATAATTTTTTCATGCTTAACACTTAAGTTGTTACAGATTGTTAGTTATTTAATATAGAGGTCTGTAAATTAATGAAAATTATACCTTTAACAACAGCCTAACTTACTGAATTACCCCAATGGAAGTTGCATCAGATTATGTAGAAATAACTCATTTTTTACATCACAGTGTATGATCAACCTTTTTTTTTTTTTACATTGCAGTGCACGATCACTGTTTTAGCATAATTCCAAATCACACTTTAAAACGCTTCTAGCACATAGACACATAGACATAGGGTTTGTGTCTGTAATTACCGTATAAGTTCGAAATTAATAATATAATAAATTTGGCTATATACTATGAAGAAAAGTAATGTCCTGCAACATTTTCATCTTACAAAGTGTGCATGCTTATAGAAGCTAAACACTTCTCTTGTTTAATAAGCTCCTCAGATAGTTCCAGCCCAGAGATTTTCACACACATTAGCTAATATATGCTCAAATGATAAATGATGCCACTTTAGACATTTACAAGACAATACTGCAAGGTGTACAATACTTCAAAAAAAACTATGCATCTAATGTGGATAAAAAATGTTTATCCTTAAAATACGTACTTTGATTGACACAGAGCTAAAGTACTAGGTACACTGACCTGAACTGGGGGCATGCTTTATGCTTCACCATTCAGATATTTTTACTGTAGCTTAGCAAGATTCTATTGCATATGACATGATAAAATGGAATGTGTATATATCCATGTGCTGACATGGACCCTGGCAGGGGATGCTGTAATATACCTCATGATAGAGGAGGTATAGAGTCAGGCCTAATGCTCATTATTGAGCACATAAGATGCAAAACATATATGAGCTACTGAAGATGCTGTGATGATCAGTATGATGTGTGATGATTAGTGTGCTGTAAAGACTGATTAGTGTCTTGACTTCTGTGGCATGTTAAATTTGTAAATGTGAAACTATATATATAAAGGGTGTCTATGGGGTGTTTGTGGTATTTTACCATAATGTGAAAACAAAGTGTTTTTAACCTTTTAAAAGCACAACTGTCAGGACTCGCTCCGGTCCTTGTCGTGTTTTGTACTGTTTCCCCCGTAGAGGTCACTGTTAGTCAGTTTTTGGTTAATTGTCTTTCATTTCGTTCATTTTGAGTTATCTGTATCACCTGTTTGTCCGCCCGTTATCCGGGCTAATTTAAGCAGCATTTTGTTCATTAAGCGTTTCATTACTGGGTTCTGCCCCTGCTCCTCAGGTGGCGTGGCCACCAACCCGAGTTCTAGTACCCGTTAGCCCGAATCCTGACATAATGCTGCAGCCCAAAACAAACCCAGAAATGCTAAATGCTGAAGTCGCCGTGACAACCCCCAAGCCCTTCAATGGGGATCCGCGCACGTGTCAGGCTTTTCTGGCCGAGTTCCTTTGAGCTCCAGCCCTGGGGGTTTCCAACTGACACTCAGAAGCTGGCTTACACCATCCTCCTCCTCACGGGCAAGGCTCTGTCCTAGGCAACAGCTCTCTGGATGGCTGAAGCCCCCTGCAGCCAGTCCAATGCTGCCTTTGTGGAGGAGTTCACACTATTGTTTGGGCAAATTGGAGAACTCCCTCCTAGTCATTCAGACCCAGAACTTCTTCCTAGGCAGTCAGACCTGGTGAAGTCAGTTCCAGAGCCCAGTCCAGAGCCTGGCGCCAAGTCCAGTCCGTGAGCCAGAGTCCAGTCCCGAGTCCAAGTCCGGGTCCAGCCCGGAGCCCGAGCCAGAGTCCGGTCCTGAGTCCAGCCCGGAGCCCCAACCAGAGCCCCAACCGGTGCTAGAGCCAGAGTCCGGTCCCGAATCCTGACAACAACAGACACTCTCCAACACATCTGTATAGTTAAATAATTGTTAAGCACACAAAATGCATCACAGGCTGAGAATAAAAAACAAATCCAAGAATGCATGCAATTTATTAAAACTAAAATCAAGAAAAAAATGTAAAAAACTAATAGATAGGTCAATGCTAAACATTTTTATTTATATATTAAAAGATAAAGAAATAGGCACACAGAGGTCAAATTTACATTGTTTCACAAACTGGAAACCATATGTATTTAAAATGTACAATATAAAAACACCTA
The DNA here is from genome assembly GCA_036877625.1 of Ambastaia sidthimunki. Lineage (NCBI taxonomy): Eukaryota > Metazoa > Chordata > Actinopteri > Cypriniformes > Botiidae > Ambastaia > Ambastaia sidthimunki. Next base: position 8,403 of record JAZGTK010016879.1, read on the forward strand.
TATTGTGCAATATTTATTTTTACAGTCAGTAAGGCTTTGTTGCTTATGTTTAATTCTTTCACAGTCCAGCTTGGTTCCACAACTCTATCACCAACAAAGACAGCCAGAAACCTTGGTGTAGTCCTTGAAAACCAGCTATCATTCTCCGATCACATTACCAGAACAACACGCTTATGCAGATTTGCCCTGTATAATATTAAAAAAGTCACACCTTATCTCACCCATTTTTCCTTAGTCAGGAGTGGGACCGAAGCCAAGGTGAGAAACCGGATTCTGAGCCACATAGAAAGTGTAGAAATCCCTCAGCATGTAACTCTTTCCATCCTTAGTGGGTAGATTTTGGGAAACCCAATTTTCTTTAGCCAGAACTTAAACAGTCCCACGTGCAGCAGGCCCATCGGAATGACTGTCAGACGCCAGCCTAGCTGAATGCTGCGCATAGGTGTCAACCTGAGGAATTGCTCTGGAAATATCTGAAATGTGAAAATATGTATCCTTCAGATCTATCATGACAAACCAGTCCTCAGGCTGGTGAATTTGACATCTGATCTGCTTGATCGTCACAAATTCAAGTGTTGGACACCAACCCCATCCTTTTTGGGAACTATAAAATGTTGTCTGTAAAAGCTTAGATCTCTCATGTGAGGGGGAACGCATTCTATAGCCTCTTTTGCAAAGAGAGTATCTAGTTCACAGGCCAACAGGTGGGGAGAACCTGTTTGAAACTTTAATCATAACAGAAGAGCAGTGTTTTGTCCTGCGACTATGCCATCTTACAAACTTTCCCTGCTGGAGAGCTGCTGTAGGTAGGCTAAGTGTGTTTTAGCTTCTCAAAATACAATTAAAAATACAATCGAATATCAAATATTAGACATGATGTGGAACAGATTGAACACAGTAGACACTAATTGATTTGTAGACAGTGTTTTTGTGGGTATAAGTTATTTTGGGTTTTGTGAGTATACTGGTTAGTTTCTCTTTTAATATTCCCAGTGATTTTTAAATGTGTGCCATGTTTCCATATGATTTTCATGCAGTGAATTTTGGATAGGTGGACGTGTAACTTGTAATTCCAATTTTATATGAAATTTACGTTAGTTGTTCCAAATTATCTGTTGATCATAATTTAGGGTTTGATTATTTGTAAATACTCATACTCTTAATTATTCTTTCATTAGGGATCCACTGTCGCACAGAGTCTCGCGCCGGCCAATATATGTGGATCTTATAGACACAAAACTGTCAGTCTGCTGTTAGTCAGAGGCTGCCACATGCTTGCTCTAATCCAATCATAGTTATCTTAGTCATGGTCATGCAACTTGCTATGTCAGGTGATAGACAGAAACCTGGAGATCTTGGTTAATGTGCTCCATGCGCCATTTAACTACAAGTCCCCAGTATGATCTTATTCTGATACAGATTTTGCAGTTCTACCATTCTACCAGTAATAACAATTTCTGAAACAAAATATCAAGAAAAATAGATTATGAAAAGAATATGAATTCAAATTCAGGAAAGAATAAATGATCATCAAAATACAAGTTGAAGACAAAGTATAAACTATACCTGGCAAATTAGACATTAGACACATTGTTTGTATGGGAAGTTCTAAATACAGAATGCTTCCTTGACATTAGAGACACACACACCTTGTGTGGGAAGTTCTGGATACAAAAGGCTTTCCTGAGACTTTTGCCTAGCCACCATATATACACAGATGAGACAAAGAGCCATAAATTCTATGGGCAGTTTAGGGTTTAGTTGGTCAGTTTCTCATGGCCTGAAGGGCCTCTACTGAGATAGGAAAAAGGCACACCCAGAACAGAAGTGTGGATTATCCCTCTAGTTTTCACCCTTTAATATATTTTATCCCATAGTCATAGGAACCTCAGTGACATTACACTGTATGTTGCACATATGTTTTGTGAGCTCCATTGATCTAAACCTAAAGGGGGGCAGGAGAGTCAGAGGGAAGGGAGATAGGCAGAGGTAAAACTGAGGTCATGTCCTGGGTATTAGCACCTCATTGGGGGAAGCATGAAACAATATCTTTGGGAACCAGCACCAGAGAAGTTTTACCGTTTCATGATACGTTCTTGCAAATGGACCCAATGTTTATCTCTAGATCAACTGCCTTACAAGTATATTGTATAGACTTGATTCTCTTATTTCAGTTGTTTTTTTGTATAATTATGTAAATGTTTGGTTCAAACTGTGCTGTACAACGTACTTAATTTATTTTTGTCTTGTGTGTTACTGTAACAAAGACGCAGAGGCGGATGGATCCATTTGCAGCTTTTATTAGAATAGTAAACAGGCAAGGGTCAAAACCAGCAAACAACAATAAAATAGATAATCCAAAGGCAATGTCAGTAGACAGGCAAAGGATCGAGGCAGGCAGCAGACAACAGGATAAACGGTAAACAGGCAGGGGTCAAAAAGGCAGGCAGAAAACAATCAAGTAGTCAAAACACAGGCAAAGGTAACAATAATCCAGCAAAGAAAACACTCAGAAATGTTCACCAAGGCAAAACAAAACTTCGCAATGAGTTCATGAAAGGTTGCAGTTTATATAGAGGGGTAATTGGTGGAATGAGGAACAGGTGTTTTGACGGGGCGTGATCAGCCCCAGGTATGAGGCATGGTGGGAACTGTAGTGAGGAAGTCCAATTAGAATTTGGGTGATGGTTCCCTCTGGTGGTGCGGAGGATGCGGCACAGGAGCCTCCTTTGTAACAGTTACTTCTATAAGGTTCATATACATAGACTACACCACCCATTATTAATCTATGCATTTCATATCCATAATTTAAACTTTAAAATAATTAAAAATTGAAAACTGTCTCTGCTAGTAAATGCAAAATGCCTTTTAATCATGCATTAATTCATGCTTGCATGCATTAATCATGCATGCAAGCAATGACATAAGACTACTATATTTGGGTAAAACCGAAAAACAAAAACAGTAAATTGTTTAAAGTCACAGTTTACTTGATATATTTACATTTTACATTAATGAAAGACAAATTTAGTGGGGGCCAGTACATTCATTCTTAAGAGAAGTGTCCAGTGTCCCTGGTTCCGGTTTGCTTAGTTAATGCAGCCTAACAATCCCTAAAGTGATTTGAGTATGAAAAGGATCTACCACTCATGCTTGATTTTGAAATTCAGTTCAAAATTCAAAAACTGGTTAGAATTATGAGATTGTAATGAACGTGAAAAAATGAGAAGGGAGCCTGCTCAGGTACTAAGAAGCTAACCATTGCAGCAGCTGTCCAGGTGGCTGGTCTCAGACGATCTTGGAGGTAAAGATGCTGGATGTGGAGATCCTGGGCTGGTGTGGTTACACGTAGTCTGCGGTTGTGAGGCTGGTTGGATGTACTACCAAATTCTCTGAAACGCCTTTGGAGACGGCTTATGGTAGAGAAATTAACTTTAATTTCACGGGCAACAGTTCTGGTGGACATTCCTTGCAGTCAGCATGCCAATTGCACACTCCCTCAAAACTTACAACATCTGTGGCATTGTGCTGTGTGATAAAACTGCACATTTGAGAGTGGCCTTTTATTGTGGCCAGCCTAAGGCACACCTGTGCAATAATCATGCTGTCTAATCAGCATCTTGATATGCCACACCTGTGAGGTGGATGGATTATTTTGGCAAAGGAGTACTCACTGGGCCCGTTTCAGAAAGGTGGTTAAGTGAAAACTGAGTATGTTAACCCTGAATTATGGGAAACTCTGAGCTTTCGGTTTCAGAAACGGAGGTAACTCAAACCCGAGAACGCAGGGTAAGTCAAGCCAGTTTCTGAAAGAGAGTTAACCTAAACTCTGAGTCAGTTACCGTGGTAACTTACTCTGTGAAGCTAACCTGGTCGGGAGCAGGTTTTCTTCATTAAACCCGGAGTTTCTTTTGGTCACCTTCCCTTTTTTCCGCCAACACTCCAATCACAGGTGGAGCCACGAGCCACGAGTATTTATGACATGTTTAATATTCTGTTTAAATATTTCATTCATTCTTTCAGTACATTCATTCATTGCACATATTTCCATCTTGCAGACTGTTTAAAAGTGAAAATGGCATGTCCTTTCATACAGAATCCTGTAGACGAGGAGGCTGCATT
>JAZGTK010016880.1:0-12520 GCA_036877625.1 Ambastaia sidthimunki
GTCTTTTTGTTGAGACAGATCCAGCATCTATATAAAAATTCTGAAAGAGGGTTTTGGCAGGTTTCTTACTAAGGCAGTGTGTCTTTTTTCCCATAATGGACACCAATGGCTATTGACTTCCAGAGTTAAACTGGGCTAAATAAGAGCCAAACAGACCCAGAGAGTTTTTTATTTTTCACCCAGAGAGTAATATGTTTTGGAAAAAACTTCCTGAACCGAGACACAAACGTAACTGTCATTGCGTGAGGGTCGTTTTTTTATTATTGCTATTATTTTTTGTCAAAGTCTGTGAGTTTAGCTTCTGTACGGTTACAGAACCAGCAATGACAAAAGTGTATAGAGTCAAGATGATTGAACTACAGGAAAGGAAGGCAAAGGTATCATGCACCTTTATTTATTTGTTTGTTTGTTTGCTTTGTGGGGGATCTAGTGATCCTGACCCACACAGTACACTGGGAAACTTTAATTTAGCATGCATACTTATTTTTTGATCTGTATACTGTAGCTTTAGCTAGCACAGTGTAGAGATGGTAGGACATCATCTGGTGTGAGAGAGAGGCTTGAAAAATGTGGTTGAAAAATGTCCAAAGACTGGATTGAAAAATGGCCAAAATCTGGAACTTAAACTCAGGTTGCCCGATATGGCCACACAAAGTGTCCTTGGCTATTGATGCTAAAGATAATTAAAAAAAAATTAACTTGACAGCCAATGATTATCACACATTTTCATTGTATGGTAAATAACAGATTTGACTTAATAAATCATTTCATGTTCCATTGGGAAAATAGTAATGAGGAGCATGTGGGTAGATGGAAGACTTGTGGCTGAATGGCTTCTGCCACTCATCACAGACATAAAAATACTGTGGATATATATTTGAGTGAAAGTTGCATATAAAATCCATTTGGCTTCAACATGTCAGTTGATGCCACACTTACAACAAACACACACAAAACAAACTAGATGTCAAGGCACCAAGATAGATTGGTGGAAGGGGAGGGCACAACCTTAGGAGACCTAAGACACTTACAAGTCAGACCTTACAAGACCTTTACCTCAGAAGAACCTCTACGAAAATGTCCAGCAAAACTCTTTAATCCTTCTCTGCTCTTTATAGTATGTTAGGCCCAAAAGCTTGTTGAGTAAAGCTTATGAGAAGCTGCAGACTGAAGCACCAGTAGACTGAAATACAGACTGCAGAACCTTTTCACTTCTAAAGTACAAAACACTTCATTTAAAATTTTCCCTCAGACATTTATTTGTAAAGAATATTTAGGCCATTTTTGTGTATTTTTTGTGTGTGTGTTTTTGGCCTGGGGGTTGCTGGGGTGTTCTGGGTGGTTTATAGGGTGTTGTTAAGTGATTGCTAGCCAGTTGCTTACTGGCCCAAAGAGTCTTCCCTTAAATGTAGATCAATAATATTCATTCATATTCAAGTTTAGATAAGCCCACTTAAATAGTGAATTAGGAAATTATGAATTGTGTTTTATGAAATCTTGGCTGACAGGCTGACAGTTAATCAGCTCTAGTAGCCTGTAATCTTCTGAGTTCTGTCATTCTGTGTTAGAGCTAATCTCCCACAATGCCTTGCGCTAGTAACCCTGTGCACTTTCCCATCACCCCGTCCACCTGCAGGTCACTTTTCGTGTCAGTATGAATCACATTAACGCTTGCTCGTTGCCACGGCGATGCCAACGGATAGGTGTGACGATGGGAGGTGTCTTATTGTCATGGCAACAGCTAAATAAAGTAAACAAAAAAAATTAAGAATGACGTTAGAAGTTGTGTCTGAACATTGTGATGATAAAGAGATGCTTCGTCTGGCACTGTATGATGCACACCAACAAATTAACTTGCAACAAAGTTTTGTCATGCTGTTTAATTGCTCATTACATTAGTCATACAGCTAAAGGAGTTTAATGTGAAGGCAGTTTCTTTTAAATACATCATAATTAGTCCCGTTCTAACACTCATTATAGTTATTAAAGATACATGGCAACTACTGAAATTGAAGGTTTCTTTCCTTTTTGTGATTTGTAGCACATTTCCACCCAGTCGATGGCTGTGTAAGCAGAGCTTTTGCCAAAACAGCTGAACAGAAAGAAAAATACATATTTCACATGGCCGCGGAGGAAAACGCCACACTAAACAATATCTATGGCTTCAATATTCTGCTGCTTAGCCGGTAATAAAATAAACACACTCGCCTTGTGAAGACTGATTGGTTTATACTGAATCGACTGTCATACTAGCTGAATTATAAGCACAGTTAAAGAGGAAATTCTCCTCATATTGTCATATTTTTATATATAGTGTGTATATAAAGTATACAATAAAAACAATAGAAAACAACGCATTACGCAACTGTAAATGAACACGTACGGTAACTTTACAATAGTACAAATTGATGTATTTATTATTACAATAAAGACCTCATCAGCATGCCTTATGTAAACATCTGATGCTGGGGCCAGTCAGTGCATCATATATACAAAATATATATCTTAATATATTGGATAAACATTTTTTTAAATATTGCTTCTATTAATAATCAGTATTTTTATCCATTCATTCTTTTTATGGCATTTTATATGCAGGGTCACAGAAAGTGCTACAGCCCCCCCCTTCATATCTGAGGCTGACGGCAGAGGTGGCCAGGTGACCAGTCCAGCACGGGTTAACCCACGTGCAGACAGACACATTCACACCTTCACACACACCTGCAAGCATTTACATTGTCCAGGGCTGCATGATTTCGGGAAACTGGAGTAATTATGGAGTTAATTAACTTTCGAAGTAATTATTGAACATTCTATTATGTTAGATATCATTTAGAAATTTCAAATGTTGGCTAAAAATGCTAAAACCTGTCAATCCCTCACCGATCAGTGACTTACTTTAGCTCTTTATTTCTATCCTGTTAGAAATCCTGTTAATTTTCTTGTCATTGTGTAAATAATCAGATTATAATGAATAAGGGGTTGACCAGAGTATAATTCTGTCACATTAAAGTCAGATGTACCCTTTATACAAATACTTATTTAAATATAAACAGGCATATTTTTTAAAGTTCATTTCAAGGATGTGCACCTATGAAATGACCCAAAGAACTATAACTAGCTGTAAGAGTATCTCTCTGTGACAGTTAAGCTGGAAAGCACGTAGTAAGGGTTAATCTGGTATTAACATTTCACCTAATTGGAGTCTGAGGTCCTACCTGAGCTCAAGCGACGGGTTAAAGATAATGAGGATAATGTACACATACATACATTTGCCTGTTAGGCTAGACTATTTTCCTTTATTGTTTTTTAAACATTTGCTAGATGTCTGTACTGTGCACACAGTCCTTGTTGTGTAAATAGGCGAACAACCTATTTGAATCAGACCAATCAGCACAATGCCATAATACCCTCAGAGCCAATCAGCAATAGGAAACGTATGCGCCAGCTGTTAGTTTGTTATTTTGAGGGCGGAGCAATGAAGTGAGGGGTGTGTTTATTTGGGTGTCAATTTTAAGTATCAACAGCATTCCTCAGAAATTACCTACCGCAACTTTTAACGTCTCCTACTGTACATTTTATGGCTGACCACATAAGCATCACTATATTAATACCATATAGATGATTATAGAACATGTATATGGTATGAATCATCACACCATATAGATTATTTCCTAATCTACTCCTAATCATTCCTGTTGGAGATTTGACCTGTTCATCTCCTGAATGTGTGTCATCACATTCTGTTCACACTGAGTTCTGTTATTAATGGGTGTGACACCTGAATTCACTCATTTCTCAAGAACATGGGGGCATGTTAGCTTAGCCTGTTTTTGCCTGATTCAAGCAAAAGGAGCAAAGGTTATGAAACTAGTGTTGGTGGTTTTTAAAGCTATTTTGAAATATGTTTTGAAAATGTAAGCTTAACAAACATGTTGGGAATTTCTGTCTTTTTCTAGAAGATAGAAGCTGTATGCCTAGCTGTAGTTGTATGCCTATTGCAAATACCAAAATGATTTAATTTTCCTATTTCTAATAATACTAATTAAAATAACTGACTGTGTTGTTGTTTTAGGTACGGCTGTGCTCTGTCATGACTCATGTCAAGCCCTCATGCAGATTTACAGTAAGTGTATAATACTTTGCCAAAACTGTAAATCATCTTATTGTACAAACATGTGGTTTGTATTGTGTTTTGCTAGTTTGGAATCATAGGTAACCTTTATTGACTCTCAGTTTGATAGGATTCCGTGTTGCACAGACTTCAAATCCAAAACCTTGTTATTCTTAAATGCACATATGCGGTACAGATTCTGCCTGGTGGAGAATAAATCACATGTTTTTGACTGATCCTCCTACATTTTTATGATTATCGTCTAGAACACACTGTAACTTCGCTGGTCTGTGCTAACAGGTTTGCTCTGACACCGTCCAGTTTAAAAGGAATGGTTTTAAAACATGAAGGATTCCACAGTAAAGATAATTGCAGAGCTGCAAACTCGTTGCTTTTTGTTTGTCATTTATGTGATTTTCCACGTTTTGAACTATGTGAAATTCCAAGTTTTCTGGGTCCAGTTTTTACAAAACATTTGACTCTCACCAAAGAGTTTATTTCTCATTTAATTGTTTCTTTGTAAACCCATATAAATGTCTTAGAAAATAAACAGTCCTTTTTCTAAAAAGTAAAAAGTCATTTTCTTAGCTCATGCTTGAACAATCTCTGAATTTTATTTAGAAATACAAAATAACTATTTTATTTCATACTGCAGTTTTTAATATTTACATACTTTTTCCACATACTAATATGAGTATGCAGTATGCACCACACTAGAATTCCATTCTGAACGTAACCCACGTTCAATAATTTTAAGACCATAGCCAACGATCGCCGCTCCACCACCCGCCTGGGCTTTGCTCTGTAATCGACTCCTTCTGTCTGTCCTACAGTATATGTGAGAAAAACTTAAGTCTGCTGAGCAGTTGTGTCCCACTTTGCAAACACACAAATAAGATCCAGTCTACGTTGCTTTAATCCTGTCCTTCAGAGTAGGAATGCCTTTGATGTCAGTAAGTCATTCCTTGTGGTTCTTCTGGACAGGCCTGAGGTTAGCAAAGCTGAGGGTTGGTGTCCGTTTGCACTCAGCACTGTTGATTATGGCTTTTGTGAGGTCTCACTGGTTATTCAGTCTCACTGATTTCAGGTTTGCAAAACTTCAGGAGACCTGCGTTAATTATACGTGCAGTCAAAAATGAAGAGTTGCCCAAAAATACGCCCAGTGGTTACTGATCTATGATTTATATGCGTGTGTGATTTTATAAGTCTGTGTGTTAGACGTGGGTGGTATGAGTAATTGTAAATCACAGTGGCAACAAACATAATATAAATCTTTTTGTCGAAATTGCTATGAAAAATATTGTTATATGTTACATTTAATAAATATTACATTTATTGTTGATTGGGTTTAAATTGCTTTATTTAAACAAATGTAACGATTCCTGTGTTTTCCTGATTTTGCAAATGAAAGGCACTTCATTCAATTTTGTTTTTGTATTTTAGTCAAAAATAAAAGATTTAAAACAGAAAAGCTGATGAATGTTTTATGAATACAGGAAGTTTCAACAACCAAATTCAGCTTTGAGTTTTTCCTTGTTTAGACTTGTCCTGGACACATTCGGATCTAAAATAAGATTTCTTTGATGATATTGGAAACTTTTGCCTAAATTTCTTGTTTCTCATATTTTTGTCTTGACACGTTCGTACGTTAACTGTAAATCTCGAAAAAGTGTAAGATGTCAATATAAATATTTTTTCCAAGACCAAATGATCTGTGCTACTATAAGATTTGTCTCACTTGTTTGTGTTTATTTCTATAGTAAGTCATGGTAGGAAAAGTATCTAATACAAAGTTAAAACCTGAATTAAGTTTAACTGAGACTTATATGAACTAGAAGTCTGGGAGCAATATATTTTTATTGTTTGTTGAGCTTATTTGAATGCTTGTCCCCTTCAGCTTGTCCATTTCAGAAATGTATTTTCTAATAGAAGTCAATTTCTACCAGAAGGAAATATCTTGCATATAAAGATTTTTTTTCACAAACAGCCTTTAGATTAAAGCAACAGCTCATTCCTCTGGTTGCCATGACAGCAATGTTTTTATATTTTTGACTTGTTAAAATCTCTCTAAAACATTTCAGGCACAGTGTTTGTTGTAAAAGCCTGTTTGTGTAGAAAACAGTGAGGACAGAACAACAGAGAGAAAGCGTGTGTGTGTCTGAGTGTGTGTGTGTTTATTAAAGCATATACTGGGGACAAATTTGCACCAAAAGTGAGCAAAAGCTCATTTTAGGGACATTCTCATTTGAAAAACTCTATAAAATATAGTAAACAAAGTTTTTTTATTGTACAAATGCAGAGTTTTCTGTTAGGGTTAAGGTTAGAGTGTGGGATAGGGTTAGGTAATAGTGTTTATAACTAGCCATGTATAAAAAAAATACATCTATGGAATGTCCCCATTTAGGAAGATAAGTGTGTGTGTGTGTGTGTATCTGGTTACATGTGAACATTCAGAAACGCTTGCATTGCCACAAAAGCTGTGAGTATATGACTGTGGATCCAGGCCGATTACTGCCTTCAGACCACAATGTGTCCTGGTAAACACTGTTATTTGTTTTTCTACAGGTTTCAGAAGAGGATTGTGTACGAGTTTCAGATTTGATTTTATACCACAATGAATTTATCATTGATATTAAACTTCCTTTGACATTTTTCTTTAGTTCAAGGATTTTTCTACCAGAGAAAAATTCATGCCACGTTCATTTTATTTAATGTCAAATTTTGTTTCCCCTTAGCCCTGAAAACTGTCCAGTGACAGCTTCTAGTAAGAAATTGTTTCTGTTTACCGCCTCTAAAAGCGTAAACACTAAGTCTCTGTCTCTAAGTGAACATATGAAAATATCACTGCCGTCTAGAAGAGAAAAAAAAAGACATAAACAAGATATTTGTGATTTTTCTTTCTTATAGGTATCTACTTTAGTGAACCAGGTGCTAAACCAACATAGACAGCATGTGCAAACAAACCCTTAACCAATTTTCTTTTCTGTAATAAAAATATTTCTTTGCATAAAAGAATGAGAGACTCTTACTGCAGATAGACGGTTGGAGGTTTTGCTAATGGGCCCCTTAAATATGTTCAAGGACATAAAACTGTCTCCTTTGCTTAGTCATTCCAACCACTAACAAGGCCCCTGTGCTACTGTCCCCGTTGCCATGACGACGAGTCACCATGTCCTCTGTGGTGCGTCAACACTAACCTGTTTCACTGAGTTTTCACTGATGAGAAGAAACTAGTTTGGCCTTTTATGTCACTAGTTTTGGGCATTTCATTTCTTTTTGGGCTGCTTTTGCATTTTTGATTCGGCTGTAAGATATCAGTGTAGGTTTCAATGTGGCTATTACAAGAACAAGTCACCCCTGCATGTTGTCACAGTATTGTTTCATCTGTTCAAAATATTCAAGTCAGTGTATTAGACCCATCTGTTGACATATTTGGAGTTGGATTTTCAAAACATCAGGCTAGTCTGGTTGTCGCCGGGAAGCTAATTTACTGGATGGATTATATTCAGACTTCTGACTCTAAAGGGATTCTTATATGACACATCTAATAAAATGGCTCCAATTGACGGGTCATTTGGAGAAGGGGTGCATTCTTCATGCATCATCATTTATATGTAAATGGTTTCTGTTATATACATTTTTGAGCCAGTTGTGCAAAATACAAGCTTCTGTTCGAATCCTAGTCCCCTTTGGACCCTGAGGAGTTCTTTGTAATGCCTGCTCAAAAATCTTTTGTTTTATCTGGTTGTAACTGATCAGGCAATTACTTTCATATGTAAATAGTACATTAGTCTGGATAATATAGTATTAGTAAGAAAAATGTATAGTTAGCTGATCATTATTGCAAAATTGAACATTATAATATTTGTAACATTTTGTTTCATAAAAACTTTAGAAATATTTTATAATATATGTAAGAGGAAAGAGATTGTAGAGCAATGTAACAAATATAATGTACCTATTAAATGTGATATCTACACAAATGTACATTTATTCATTTTATCCAAAAGACGCTTTTATCCAAAGCGACTTACAGTGAATTCAAGGTATACATTTATCAGTTCTTGTGTTCCCTGGGATCGAACCCACAACCTTTGCGCTGCTAACGCAATGCTCTACCAGTTGAGCTACAGGAACACAAATAAAAAAAATGTTCTGTTTTTCCAGTTTGATATAATTGTAGCATCTGCTACTTGTGACATGTCAAGTATGCACACTAAGTGCTTCTTGCGCTGTTGTTGCATACTAGCTGCGAACTTAAAAACATTAAAGGGCAAATGAGGTTCAGTCTGGTGAGCTTTAGTCTTAATGGAGAACTTACATGTTGTGTAAGAGGGCCAGAAACAACAGGAACAAGAGTAATAGAGCAGTCAGTCAGACCTCAATAAAGACCATATGTCTAATAAAGACAGGGACAGACAAAGAGAGAGACTGTGGCATTTTCTGTAGACGTGGATCCACACTCATCACCAGAATTATTCAACAACCGCTGTACAGTTTAACACTTGAACTGTCACGCTAGAGAAATCTCTACATTTAGTTATTTATTCCCTGTAAACTCTAAACCTAACACAGTTCCTTTTATATACGGCAATGTCCTGGAACGTTGATCGCTGTTGTCAAATGTAACTGCTTTTAAAAAACACATCATGCAATGTATGAGAAGCACAATAATTATAGGACAAGCGGTAAAAATACAGCCAGGACCCAAAGCCTCGTGTCCTCCTCTTTCTGATCCTCAGAGCTCAGATGAAGGCAAAGTGTTTAGAAGGTTGAAATTCTCCTGCTGCGTGTTGTCATACAGGCAGATAAAAGCCACGTTTGGCCCTTCGCTTCACGTGCGTCTGAGCTTTTGAAGGCCAAGGTTGTGGTTACAACAAAGAATGTGAGGTATGTGCAAAGCTGCCATGTCCAAATAAGACACAGCTGTTGTGCTTTTGTTTAAAATTAGTGCTTGTTTCCAGGGTAGAACCTGTGACACTTTCTCGTCCAATCACAGATCAGCTGTGAAAGGTCTGATATGTAAGTTGGACATTTTACTTGTAGTTTTATTGGATTTTTTTTTGTATTTCATGTAACAGGGCCAGAATCTACAGAACAAGAGTATTAAAGCAGTCAGTAAAATTTAAATAAAGACCATGTGTCTTAGAGACAGAGAGAGGTTGGTTAAAAACAGGAAGTGATGAGAATTTTATTTTGATCTTGGCAAAAATGAGCACCACAGTATGAAACATTGGTGAGATCTCTGACAAAACTCGAGAGGAGACATATGTGAGATTTTAGGTTTATTAGAACGTTCTCCATTTCATCTCATTACTATGTAGGAAAAAATATGTAACGCTAAATAGATCTCATGTATGAATTTTCTCTTCTCACAGCCACTGCTCAGACTGTAATCATCTCATATATTTTTTCTCCTTCCTTTCTTAGTTTTTCCTCTTCTGTTTTTCCTTCTGTGCAAACTTCACTTCCTGTCTGTCTACAGTTTGGCTGGAGAAACTGGATTCAAGGGAGATTCCATAAAAATATATTCTGTTTCCAGTTTATCTGTGACTCTATATTATTCTGTTGCATTTGTTTAGAAATTATTGGAGTTTGGTATTGCCTTTTAAATTAGATAGATAGATAGATAGATAGATAGATAGACAGACAGACAGACAGACAGACAGACAGACAGACAGACAGACAGACAGACAGACAGGTAGGCAGGATGGAAAAACCCGTTTTAATTTGCAGCAGACACTGACATTAGATTCTATTGTTTAATCATATAATAGCAGATGTTTGTCTCTGTTTATTTAATGCATGTTTCCACTAACACCTGCAGTGTTTGCAATCATGCATTCGGTGAGAGTGAGAAACTCACCATGAGGGTGCAACGTGTTGCGACGATCATGTGCATTGAAATGCTTCTGTGATGTGTCATCTCTTTCATTCCAGGATTAATCATGAGGTTGTTTTATGGAGTCTGGCCGTCTCCGGAGGGTTGAGTCGGGATTCGCTCCACGCCGCTGTGTCCTGGAGGGGGAGACCTTGGAGTCTGAAATGCAACCAGAACACTTTTTTGAACTCCTGTTGCTGGAGAAAATATGGGAAAGCATGGTGAGTGGAAAAGTTTGCTGTTTTACCAGATTTTGGAATAATTAAATTCAAATTTACTCTGGGCTCCATCAAGAACATTGGAATCATTTGGAGAGCAGCTGCCATGACCTATTTTAGTTTTAACTACAAGCCCCAAGTTTTAATCTTTCAAAATTCATTAACAGTTTCATCACAATGTATCTGTTTATCTGTGTAATCCACCCCATTAGTGGCTCAAATGGCACAACAATGATTGTTGAAGAAATTGTTTCCCAACAACCACATAGATCCAGCCTAAGCCTTCATTTAAGTGGTAGGATGAACAGTAGGTGACATGTTGACGTTCTCAAAAAAAGATGTATAATACCTGGAGAAAGCTGTCTGTTAACATTCTCGTTCATCTCAACAGCAGCCTTTTTCTGGGGCCGGATTCACCAACCTGACTCAATTTGACATTCTTTCGTTTTGCTGATGAGAAACCACAATGTTTTTCTAAACCAATCACCTAAGCCGTAAATGTCATGTGACTAATCATGCTGGAGCCACAGTGGCCTCCAAAACAAAAATTAGACACTGGAAAAATATTTAAATGCTATAATTGAATAATAGCAAGCTATGGCATTGAACACATGGGCTAATAGGGTCATACTGACCAGCCAAACCTTGAGTTCTTGGCTCAACAAACAGAGCCATGTTGAAATTGCAAGTGTTTACACTCTCTGGGGAAATTACCCTACAAATGACTTACTTTTAGTTGTCACTGCATGTTAAGCCGGGACAGGAGAACATATTTTTAACATCAAAACAATTATAAATTTGTCTTTAAACTGGTCAGTAAATTCGACTTCTGCTGACCACACGTTATCTGTTGTTTTAGCTGTAGATTTTCTCCTTCCATGTTTTGTTGCTCCCAGGACTGAAAAATGCTGGCAGCTATTATGGGAAGCGATTATAGAGGAAATTCCGTTAAAATCTACACTTAATTCAATTATTCTGAAGTGACCAACCTCGCTCTCTTTCCTTGATTAAAAAGAAAAAGAAAGAGAGAGAGGTTATCCCATCAGGAAATCATGCTTTCGATTTTTACCAGATTTTCCACTTTTAACAATTCCCCATTGTTACTCTAAAACTACAACTGTTGTCAGCAAACAAATAAACAAAAAAAAACTTCTTAGTACTTCCCACAATTCACTACTTTACAAGTGGACACAATGATGGTTGCATAACGTGGGTATAACAGTTTTGTTTTCTTGTATTTATAACATATAAAGCTTTTAAATCAGGTCTCCAACAGATACGTCAAGCCTTTCTTCACTGTAAACTAGGCCAGTCTGCTCCATTAGTTAGTGATGTTCTCCTTAAACTTTCCATTTTGATTCCACATGCTCCATTTTGAAAGATTTTAAAAGGACTAAGGTCTAAAAAGGTCTAGAAAATTAGACAGTTTGTAATATCTCATGGTCCTGGTATATACCATGGTATAAATTGTTATATACCATGAATGATTACACCAATATGTTTCAAAGAATATCCTTGTATTACTGTCTTTTTTACCAATTTCCAAAACCATAGTGCTTGTTGGTATCTCCTCCAGCACCTAAACATTTCTCCTCCTTTTTAAAGCACTTCATTCCTGTGTTTTAGAGATCAGTGATTGTTTATTGGAGAACTGGCTGAGTGTTTATTATGTGTTATGATCACCGCAGCTGAATTTTGTCTCCTCTTGCACTCAGTCACATACAAGCAACACCAAAATATCTTCTGAAGTCTTTATGCTTTCCTCTTGTTTATACAAATTGTTTGGAACTGTTTGGAACCATCTTGTGAAACCTTTGAATCCAAAAGCTCCAAACACATCCGGATGTGAAGGGGGGCGATGTGGACCGCAGCCAGGACAGAGATAGAATGATAACGACCAGATTAAATGAGAGGAACAAAGGCTTGATTTTGTCTTTAATCACCAGCTCATTCAGTCTCACTAATACAAACAGAGAAGCCCAAATAAACACACACATATACTGATGTACACAAACATCACGGTTGAAGCAACTAACAAACAGACTTCTGATGTCATAATCAAGGTTCTGTAATGAAATCCATCATTAGATGTTTAGCAGACTTTGAGAATGAAGAGTGTTGTTTTATGAGGTGGGAATTCCTGTGCTGTGTTACATCAACACAATATCCAATCTGTCAAATGTAGCTCCTAATCCAGCGATTTGTATCTAGTATCTGTTTATCAAACTGTCGTGTGGGTTTCTTGTCTTAATTTAGAATTGTTTATCATTGATACAGGGCGGAGGAGCTGGGTCTGGTTTAAGAGTT